>JAMJFZ010002869.1:6460000-6620000 GCA_026225945.1 Cricetomys ansorgei
ACTGGTCCCGTGGATAGACAGGTCTTTTTTTTTTAAAGTGCCCTGACAGCGAATAAGAAACTCTTCGTGTTACTATGGACATTATGGCCATGTTCTCTCTCTCTCTCTCTCTCTCTCTCTCTCTCTCTCTCTCTCTCACACACACACACACACACACACACACACATTTAGGAGGAGCAGAGGAGCATCCTAACTGGCTTCTTAGGAGGGAGCCTGTCTAATGGGTCGTGCAGGAGGGAGGCAGCCACTTCTGTTTCAACCATCTCCCCTTTCTTTCTGAGGTGGCTAATCCTGGTTGTTACCTTGATTGCATCTGGAATTAATGAAAATGCAAGCTACCAGGCAATCCTGCGAGGGTCTCTTTGATCAGATTCTTTAACACGGAAAGATTCCCACTAAATGTGGGGTGCACCTTCTGGTGGCAGCCCCTATAAAAGGACATGGAAAAAGAAAAGCTTTGCTTTTTGCCTGCTTGCGCTCACTCTGCTAGCGAGTTCATCCATCCTGTGGCTGTGGCAGTCCTTCATCAGTGTTAGAACCATCTTCTTTAGGCTTCCGGTGTTGACTGAAGACCAGCAGCTCCCTAGGAATCCTCCAGGTTTTCTGTGCCAGGTGGGGTCTGCTGAGACATCCAGCCTCACGGACTGAGCAATTACAGGGTCAGCAGCCTCTCCAATAAGAGACAGGCACTGTTGACTATCCAAATAGTATCGAGTAGGCCAGGCTAATAATTCCCTTTTATATCTATTAATTCTATCAGCTGGATTCTTCTAAAGAACCCAGACTAAGCCACCTCCCCAGTTAACTTACGGAGCTTCAGACTGTAAAGTGTCTCTCTTCTTCAGTCCTGCCACCATGTACTATTTTATGAGTAAAATCTCTACACAAGGTCTTTGCACGCTTTGGAGTGGCTTTGTAGCCCTGTAGAATTAGCCTCACAGCCACGCATGGAGCATGATGGGAGCATTGCCCATATCTTGCTGATGGATAAGTGCAGCCAGACCTCCGTTCTTCAAGGGTCTTGTCACATCTATTCCCATTTGCTGGCCTCCTGGTCATATCTCTACCCATCTTCAAACCCACCACCCCTACTACCCAACTCAGGCCCCCCAAATCTTCTTTACTGGGCTACTTTCCTCTCTAGAAGCTGTTGTTTTTTTCTTTCTCATTGTTCAACAGCTCCAATCTAAGTTTCTGTGTTTGGTCTCACAGGCCCCTTCTCATCTGTCCTCCTTTTCTGACCATGGCTTACAGGTCCCTCTGGCCTGAGAGCTTGGGCTTGGAGGCATGTAAGCCTTCCCTTCCTCCCATCCCCCGTCTTCTGCCCTCTCTAAGCCATGTTTCCTTTTCTATCCATTACTGTAAAAAGAAATCAATTCTTTTTAGCTAAAGTAAATTACATCCAACTCTCCTCACATGGAGAAAAGGCACTAAAGTGCTGACAGGTGCCATCTTGGGAATGGATGGATGTTCTTTCTGCCTTCCTTCCAGGGAAATCAGAAGCAAAAAAATTAACTTGTGAACAGCCGTTCTGTATGGAAGGAGAGCAGTAACTAACATTAAAGCACTTTAACTCCCAGTAGGAGACATCCCACCTCTGTGCATTTTCCACTTACAAATTATAAACCCGATAGCAACTCCAGTTGGAATTCAGAATGGACCACAGACTCGCTCTACATTCGTGACTTTTAAATGCCATTTGAGGGCTGGGAAGATGGCTCAGTGGATAAAGTAATTTCCGTGCAAGGAGGAAGAACGGAATTTGAATCCTCAACATCCATGTGCATGCTGCATAGACATGATGGCATGCCTGCAACCCCAATACTCGATAGACAGACACAGGGGATCCTCAGAGCAGCTTGGCTGGCTAGACTAGCTGAATCAGAGAACGTCTGTGGTTGAGCAAGAGACCCTGCCTCAATATATGATGTGGAAGGCAATTGAGGAAAACACCTGCCATCAACGTTTGGTCTGCACACTCACACGCATGTGTATGTGTATGTGCATGTGTATCCATACACACATATAATCACATACATGCACTCACACATGTGAGCATGCATATACACATTCAACATACATATATGCACACCACTTATATACATATACACAAAAGTAGAAATTGAATGGAAAAGCACAAACACATGCTCAAAGACAGTAAATTTCTAGAACATGTTAGGAACCAAAACATCTTGATAGTCATTATGTATTAGCCACATCATTTCTGGCAAGGTTTTGATAAATGTGCCTTCTTTATTGAGATCATTACCTGAAGCAGTCAATAGGAACTAGAAGGATGCCACTTGCATGCATGTGGCTAGTACCAAAGGGGGAGCACTTGGCTTGAAGTTTTGAGTAGCTGTGCTGACTAGGTTTTGTCAACTTGACACAAGCTAGAGTCGTCTGAGAAGAAGGAACCTCAATTGAGAAAATGCCTCCATAAGATTGGCCTGTAGGCAGGCCTGAGGAGCAGTTCTCTTCATTAATGATTAACGTGTCAGAGCTCAGCCCACTGAGGGCAGGTGTTACCCCTGGGCGGATTCCTGGGGTACATCAGAAAACAAAGTGAGCAAGCTATGAGGAGCAATCCAGTAGGCAACAGTGCTCCATGACCTCTGCTTCAGTTCTTGTCTCCAGGTTCCTATTTTGAGTTCTTGTCCCAACTTTCCTCCATGATGGAGTGTGACCTGAGAGTTATAAGATGTAATAAACTCTTTCTTCCCTAAGGTGCTTTTGGTCATAGTGTTTCATCACAGCAATAGGAAGTTAACTAAGACTATAGCCTCTCAGCATGGACTGATGAAGAGATCCACAGAGAACTGAGCCTACTGGCTTTCCCATCTCTGTGTGCCCACAGGGCAAAAAAAATGGCAGACCTGGCATCCTCAGCCAGTCATCCTAGGCCCAGGATGTTTCTGGATTAAGAACGAGAAAAGCTAATGTGTGGCTCTCGACTGCCAGGTCGTTGCTTCCTTTCCTCCTTGGCTACAGTGCTGTTTGGCTCTTTGGTAGAATCTCCCTGATCAGATGCTTGAGTCCACTGGCAGGGATCTGGGTCTTAGAGAAAGAAAGCTGTAAAATAGAGGAGTTTTATTCCAATGATCCTCGCCACATTGGGCAGATGGTGGCATTTACCATGGCAATCAGTAAGTTGCTCTTTGTTCTCAGCCACAGATGGATCAGGAAGCCCTCCAAGCTCCAGCAGCAGCACCCCACCCTCTCCCACATACACCTTGATAGCTAGTTCCATGTTTGCTCCTATGGCACACGTGTTTCATGATTTTTCACTCATGGTAGCATGGACTCACTTTGGTGCACGCTCCCTCTGAGGCTGTCAAAAATTCTTGGGCAGATTTGGCTTACACTCAAGGGGTTAAGATATTTAGCAGGAAGCTCAAGGTCATGAAGCTGTGAGTAGCAATGATGTAGGATTCCAAGCCTGGTTCATCCGTCCCAGAGTTCAGGCTCTTAATTTGAATGCTGTCATGTCATAGGAATCATAATTGTTCTCTTAGGGCAAAATAATGTGCATGAAATAGTCCATCATCCCATGATAATTACAATAGCAATTGGTTATTAGGTCTTTAGAAACTGTGCTCACTATTTTATCCATTTCAGTTAATCCGTCCTGCCGTCCTGTGTGTGGGTAGACTCAGCACCGTTTTTCAGATGAGAACATTGAAAGTCGTAGAAGCTAAGTGACTCCCTAACCAAGCTGATCTCATAGCCTGATCTTCTCTGCCATGCGTGGGCTCCTTCCTTGGCTTTATGCAGACTCAAACTCTGTAGGTCACCTGTTACCTGGAGCGTAACAAACTATGTGCACTGTTGAAATTTGTTGTTTGTTGTTAGAATGCATTCTTAATAAACCTGATTATTGTTGGGATCCATGTTACCCAGACTATGGAAGCTTCAGCTTGACAAGGATCCTGGCCCTCCGCTGTTGGGAAATTGGAATTCCTTAACTGCTTTACCTCTTTCTTATCTTTACTGTATGATGACATACGTTTCTCATCAATAATAAGGTCTGCATAGCCTAATAGTAATATCCATATTAATCCCTGAGCTGGCCACTGTGGGCTGGAATGACACACAGCCATGCTATTCAAAAGTAAATTGTAATCACCTCCGGACTTCCAAGTCCTGGCATGTGAAAGCTACCCAGGTTTGTTGCAAGGGCATCATAAAGGTATTCCTGGAGTAAATGCTGACCTTCCCAGAAAGAGATAAGCCTTATAGATAGAAGTCAGAAAGCTTAGAGAGTTAGCACACCTGAATAAACAGATAGTTCATCCTTAACTTGTTCCCCCAGTTAATGAAGAGCATAGCAGGCCTGCACTGACTTAAAAGCAAGCTTCCAAGGACTTAAGAAAGAAAGCTTCCTGAGCTAATGACAACCAATAAATAGGATCGGAAATTTATAGCTGTGACTCAGGTAAAATAAATATTTCCAAGGACCTAAAAACCAAAATAAAACTCTCTTCTGGTGCCTACATGTCTTTGCCCTATTTGACCTAGGTAATTGGAAGTTACTTAGGAGATTCAGCCAGAATGACATCCAGCAGTCCCTAATTGACCATTGTGTCATGTTATGTGGTCTCTGTTGATAATTACAAACTTTAAGACTTGCAGCTACAGAAGAAAGGACACCACTTATCTATACCGGCTTCTTCTGAGATGGGCCTGACTGTTTGAGCACCATTCCTGCAGTTTGCTACTTAAGCTACAGAAAAGTCTTGGTCAGCTAGACCAAAGAGAAGAAGAAGAGACAGAGACAGACGGACAGAGAGACCAGGTGAATGAACTGATTGTAAGGCCTAGAGAATTGGGTTGCTAGCTTAGAGAAACTTTGTTTTAGTCCCTTAATGTGCACATTGTTATTTTCTTTGATTTTATTCTTTGTATCTTTATTTTACTATTAAAGAGGCGCTCTTGCATGTCATATCATCATAAGGCGTATTCTATGTGTCTTATTAAAGCGCATTAAGCATGCCAACTAAAGGTCCCATAGAAGAGTGAGGTACTGCGCTCACTTGTCATAGTTTATGTTGTTTATCCTTCTTCATGGAGGCTGAGGACCTATCGCGGGGACTAGAGCTGAACTTGAACCCTGCAGATTATGTCATGCATCATTTTAATGCAAATTTCTCACTTCATGGTTTTCGCTAATAACTTGTTATTTCTTTATTTTCTATTACCAAAATGATTCTGTGCAAGGAGCAAATTCAAGTTTGCTTATTCAACTTCAAAATGGGCCATAAAGCGTAAAGCGGCAGAGGCAATTCACAGTGTCAACAAGCCATTTGCCCCAAGAACAGCTATGAAAGAGAGCACCAGGGTGGGTCAAGAAGTTTTGAAAAAGAGACAAGAGCATTGAGGTTAAAAAGTGCAGTGGCTGGCCATGGGAAGTTGACAGAGACCAGCTGAGAGCAATGATCAAAGCCGATCCTCTTACACCTACATGGGATGCTGCAAAGAACTCAGCATGGACCATTCGAGGGTCATTTGGCATTTGAAACAAATTTAAAAGGTGATAAAGCTCAGTGAGAGGCCGCCTCATGAGCTCACCAAACTTTTGTTTTGAACTGTTGTACTGAACCTTGTATTGATCTTTCTTATTCTGTAAAACAACAACAAACCATTTCTCTGATAGAATATAACATGCTGCAGAAAGTTAATGTGCATGCAACAACTAGTGACTACTAGCTCAGTGGTTGGACTGAGAAGAATTTTTGCAGGACTTTCCAAAGCCAAACTTGCATCCAGCAGGGTTATGACTACCGTCCGGTAGTCTGCTCTACCACAGCTTTCTGAATGTTGGTGAAGCTATGACACCTGGGAAGTGTGTGCCCTGAACAGACGATATACACCAGAAGGTGCAGTCCCTGCCCCTGGCATTGTTCAACAGAAAGCGCCCAATTCTTCTCCAGGACAATGGCCAACCATCACACAAAGTGCTCTAGAAGTTGGACAGATTAGTCTATGAAGTCCTGCCTTATCCACCACATTCACCTGACCTCTTGTCAGCTGACTACCTCTTCTTCAAACATCTTGACAACTGTTTACAGGAAACATGCTTTTACAGCCTGCAGGATACAAAAAATGCTTCCTAAGAGTTTGTTGGACCCCAAAGTCCAGATTTCTATAGTACAGGAATAAACTTATTTCTTTGTTGGTCAAAATGTGTTGATTATAATGGTTCCTATTTTGACTAATAAGAGGTAGGTGTGTTTGAGCATAGTTAACATGATTTAAAATTCATGGCCTTTTGTACTACATAATACAACACAGCACATACATACATACATACATACATACATATGTATACACACATACATACACATACACAATCTCAAGAAAATTACTGAAAAGAATTTTGTGTGGTCCTACCATCTCATTTGAACATGCTAAAGAGGGCTTTGGAAAACCATTAGCTGTGTTCTCTATTGGGCTCCCTAAATGCATAATCAGGTGTGTGTGCATACACATGCACGCTCATGCATCTTACTTAGATTTTGGTGAAGGTAATTTTTCTAACAAGGCTTCCTATTACTTGGGCAATTATAGCGCTGGTGTTGATAGGACTAGTAACTTTACATTGGCATGTCTTATGTCTGCATGTATTCTGGTTGGATTTATCTCAGAGGTAGGTTGATAAGGTTCATTATTCTCTTTCTCTTCTTGCATGGGCGGAAACTGAGTCTCCTGCAGTGGCTAATGAGAGATGAAATAGGTTCAATTTCAGGACTCATGTTTCCTGATCTTGTGCCTTTTATTTTTCCCCTGGTGTAAAGCTTTCAAACTATATATATGGAGGTACCTCAGAAATTGTCATAAAGAGATGGGGGCCAGGGTTCATTCAGATCTATATTTTACAGCTCTGTTTTATATGGTTGATTTGTAGCATTTATGTGATATTCTGTTTTATGAAAAGGTGTAGCAGCTTGCTGCTGCTGTGTAACAACCATGAACAAACCGTAGTCAGTCGTCCTTCATTGCTACTGCTTATGTAGGTCAGTGAGGGTTGACTGGACACTTCAGGGTTGCTGTATGTGATCCAGTGCAGTTGTGGGGCAACTGAGATGACCTTGATCCAAAGGCTTCTCATCCTCCTTAAACCAGTGGGTTATGCAGGCATGCTCCTCTCACTTGCTTGGGCTTGGAGTGAATGTGCTGTCACTTCCAAATGTTATGGTCAAATTCAAATTTAAGGTACTTTTAAATGATGCTGTGGCAAGGATGTAAGTTAAGAGAATAGAGAACTTGGGTCAATAATGCAATTATCCACAACTTTTCGAAAAAAATTACATCATTATTCTGTCAAAATTGGAGTGGAAAGTCCTTCCAGCTTCATACACCCCTGGGAGCTCTATGGGATGGTTGCTGCCTTGTAAGGGTAAGACATTTGCATCCAGAGGCCATCAGCCTGGGGACTGCTGCTTTAATGAACTGCCAGTTTGGGCTGTGGTCAGTGTCTTCCTCTTTTCGTGACTTACTCAGGCATAAGGATTGGGTAAGTATGAAAGTGTGTGTATGGGGTGGGGAGGGGGAGACAAGAGAGAGACAGAGACACAGAGGGAGAGACACACAGAGATACATCGCGATAGGTACCATATAAACATGTCTCTACGTACCCACAGATTCAGCTTCCAGGCTTGTTTTACTCTGTGCCTTTCCTCTCCCCCTGACATCCCCCTACATTTTTGAGATCTCTGTAGGTAGATCTGCCTTTGCCCCTGTTGTCTCCTAGCTTACCGGCCTAGTGTCATTCCAAGTCTGAGCTCTGAGTCTACCTGTTGAAAGCCATTGCTAGCCCTGTCTCCAAAGCCTATGGGAGTTTGTACCCTGTGACCTTCTCCTGGTTAATTGGCCTTCATAAGCTGTCAGACTCTGCTAAGGTCATTTAATTCTGTCTTCTTTGTAATTTTGTTCAAGTAAATGGATAAGAGACCAGCTACCGAGAAATCTGCTGTAAAATCCAACATGCCAGCATTTCTCCATCTCAAGAAGGGGAGAAACTGCAGGAGTTACTCAGCAGAATATTTATTGAGATGGGCTCTGTGAGGAATTTCTAAACACATATGCAAAATAGTTAAACACCCAGAGTGACAGTCATAAAGTAAGAATGAATTCTGGAAGATTAGGGCAGATGGGACTTCCCTCTCTTATAGAGGCTGTTTTCCTCAGTGAGTTAATTACTTGATGGCAAACTATGAGCATTGCAAGTCACTCCTGACCTGAGATCCAAGGGCTTTTTGGTGAATGCCTGAGTGTGTGTGTGTGTGTGTGTGTGTGTGTGTGTGTGTGTGTGTGATTACTGTGTGGAACAAGGGATGATGATACAAGGGAACAGGATCATCAGGGGATATGGAAAACCTTATATGTGTTCTGTTCAGCCAATATCGACTTTGACAGCATTAAGGAAGGAGAGAATCAGAGCCACAGGCACAAAGTATCATTTGCTAATCATTAGGAGTCAACATGGAGTCCATTTACATGTAAAAATCCGTTTCCTCCTGCTCCTCCTCCTCCTGGTTTTGAGACAGGGTAGCTGTGTAGCCCTGGCTTTCCTGGAATAGTTATGTAGACTAAGTTGAACTCAAACTCACAGAGATCTACCTGCTTTTACCTCCTGAATTCTGGGACTAAAGGTGTGAGCCACCACACCTGGTTTAAAATCCGTTTCCTTCTAATAAGAAACCTTCAAACTTGTTTTTAGTTATGTGGACATGCAGTTGCCCTGACAACCTGTGGGTTAACGATTATACTCTAGAGCTCCAGTCATCCAGTATCCTGTATAACCGTCAGAAGATGGTAACTGCTTCATCCAGCCCTTCTTCCATATCTCAGAGTGTCCTGGAGACCCAGGCTACCCTAGAGCCAGGCAAGAGTGGGAAGCCTGGGAGACACAGCTCCAGCTTCTCTAGGTTGATATGATGTGTCTGCCACACCCAGTGTCCTTGGACCCATTGTCACCTGTGGAAAACCCCACTTGCTTGCACCGTTCTTGATCAAGTTTGCTGACCAGTAGCACTCGGTTCTTAGATGCAAGTATTAGTTTTACATCCTTTTTAAGTCTATGATTAACCGATAGGAAGTTTTGAAATATTGTGTGTGGCTGTATATGCACATATGTCCGTGTGTGGGGTGCGGGTTGGGGTAGGCAGAGGACAGCCATGGGTGCCATTCTTCAGATACCATACTTTTGTCTTATCTTATTTTATTTTTTGAGACAGTGTCTCTCACTGGCCTGGAACTTGCCAAATAGGCTAAACTGGCTGGCCAGTAAGTCCCAGGGATCTTCCCATCTATCTCCCTGCACTGTAGGCACTGGCTATCATGATTAGTGTATTTTCTGGAGGTCAAATTCAAGTCCTTATGCTTGCCCAACTGAGGTGTCTCCCTAGCCCTGGGATTTTTGAACTTTTGAATATATAATGACATCAGAAGCATTACTTAAGACAGGCTGCACTGACATCTGATGTAGAGACATGTGAACATCAATGGATAGAAATATTACAATGTTCTACAAATCATATACAGACATCGATACAAGATCATCCAGGGGTGACACCAGGCAGTTTCCATCCACACACCAAGGACTACGCGGGGACAACAGTGACTTCCCAAACTGCTAATGCATGCTGATGAGTTTCTTTATAAGCACTGGGTAGTGGGAGAGGTCCAGGGATCGCAACACAGCAGCACCAGCTTTACGGATCTTACCTTCTGTTCCAGGATGTCTGGGCTACAACACCAGTGAGATTTCCAGCCAAGCAATCATTTGTTGTGGGAGGTAGCCCCATACATTGCGGGATCTTTTAATACTGTCACAGCCCTTCACCTAGTGGGCACCAGCAGCTTTCCTCCCTCTTACCCTCATATCTCCTGAGATGGTGAAAATGTCTTTAGCTGTAGCTTGATGAGACGTGGGACAGGATCACTGCTAGACTCCTGTAGTAGGAAAGAGATAGGTAAATACTATCGAGCAATTTCAGGTACTAATAGATACTCTGAGGAATAAGAAGCAGGGAGTTTGGGGAGATGGCTCAGTGAATAATCTCCAAGGCCCTAAGTCTGGATACTTGGCACCCAAGAAAAAGCTGGACATGACAGCATATGCTTGTTGTGGGGAAGCAGAGAAGGAAGGCTCCCTGGAGCTTGCTGGGCAGCCAGTCTAGTCAAGTCTATGAGTTAGACCTTATCTCAAAATATAAGATAGACTGACCAGAGAAGACTCCAGCATTGACCTCTGGCCTTCACACACATGTATACACAGGAGAATGTGTATCTACACATGTGTGTACACACATGAAATAGGGTGCTGTGATTGTGTGACCATCGGAGAGTTTGAAAGAGACCCTGGTAAACTTTGTCTACTGAAATGGCAGAATTCCAGAGACTTGGGAGCATGGGGGAGGAGGGATGGAAGGAGCACAGAGGTTAGGGATGGATGGCATCACAGGTGGGCCTTTGGGGTGGGTCATGGTTCAGAGTCTGTATTTGCCTCTGAGTAGTCTTGTAAGTTACAGTAACATTTGTTCAGGGTAGTGACAAAATCTGATTTCTGTTTTCAAAGGACTGTTCTGTCCACTCTAATTGGGGGGCAAATCTTACATCTCCCTTTCTTCCTTTATCGCCCTATACCCCACTCCTCCCATCCTGTAACCTGTAAGGTGTGATGCTCACCTGTAGTGTCTATGGCCAGCAGTGAGGACTTACCCAGTAGCGGCAGAGACTTCTAGTCTGACTATAAATGATGAAACAGGGCGTGAGAGAACAGCGCTGTTATACCGGCACGTCTTAGATACTAGCTGCTTCTGTTTCTGGTCCTTGTCTCAGCCCATCAGTCTCCTTGCTACACCTGCGGGGCCCACTCTCAGGTAAGGTAAGGGCCCTGTGGATCCTGAGTGGGGGTGGAATACGGACGCCGCCCATGCAGTCACCGCCATTCTGTCCTTCTCCCTTTGATCCGAAAGCTCTCACTCAATGGCTTCCTTCATCTGTCCCTCTGTCTTCCCCATGCCTTTGAGAGGTTTCACTCTTTATTGGTTTTATACTCATTAATCCTTGAACTGTGCCAGCATGAGCATTTGAGCTTCTTACTCTTAGAAGAGTTCCACTGTTCTTCCTGGAAAAAAAAATGACTTGTTGGACTCCATCTGAATACATCTGATCTGAGTAGCAGCAGAAGAGTAAGAAGAGGGGAGCATCCTGTTAAAGGAGGCTTTGAGACATGGTCCCTGACAACCTGAGACAGGAGGATAGAACCGAGATTCAAACATTTTTCTTTTTTTTTTCTGAAGCCAGTACAGGGTCAGAGCCTGGGATATCAGGACATCTGAATCATCCAGAGGCACTCTCTGTGTGACAGCCTGACAATTCAGTGAATTTCCCAATGAAAACCATAGACGTTGAGGTAGAGTCCATTTCTTAGAATAAGCTATTTAATAGTGCAGTAAACTGTGAGTTTTACCCTAACTTGAAATGCTCGAAAGTAGGAGTGCCTTTACATGCTTAGTATTTCTCCTGTCCACCAGAGATGGTTCGATAGGTAAGTGCTTGTCGTGCACACACAAGGACCTAGTTCCAGCCCAGCAACCATGTGAAAAAACTAGTTATGGCAAAACATGGAAGACAAAGGCACGAGGAACCGTCAGCCTCACTGGCCAGCCAGCATACTCAAATCTCTGAGTTCCAGGTTCAGTGAGAGTCCCTGCTTCCAAAAATAAGGCCATGAGCAACTGAAGAAAACACCAACATTGACCTTTGGCCTCTGTGCACACATGCGTACACACACACACACACACACACACACACACACACACACAAGAAGGACTTATTTATCAGGAAACTTAACTGATTATCCAAAAACAGTTCTCTAAATCTTACACTCTCCCCAAATTTTATTTGGTTTAGTTTCAGTGGAATTTTCCAAAGGACATTAGTCTCATTTTTTCCTTCAGTGCATGTTTTCTCAGGAGGTAGTACCCATTTTTGTATTAAATAGCAAGGATTCCCAGACACACATGTTGGAACACCTGCGGTTGGGGCAAACTAATTCTATAGAGAGAAGAAGGTGGTGGTTTGAGGAGTTCAGACATTTTCCTTTCAGAGAAGGGAGAGAGTAGCCTCTGAGGTCAGGAAGGACATACAGACTGGAGAAGAGCTAGAGGGAACTCCAATTGAGCCTTTTAATGCACTTAGGAGAGTAATTCAGGAGCTAGGAATGTGACCCAGTGGTAGAGCACGTGTCTAGCATGCATGAGGCCCAGGTTTGATCCCCAGTGCAAAAAAAAAAAAAGAGAGAAAAAGTAGTTGACTTTGATGTAGAGCGTGAACCCAGATTGGCACACAAGGATCTCAGAGGTTACTAATTGATCATCATTAGGCTTGTATTCCTCAGGAGTGTGAAAGTCAGCCATAATTTTTTAATGTGTGTTTTTGGTGCTGGTTATAGATCTGTTGGGCACAGGTTTACAAAATTGGCCATATATTTGAAAAATCACTGTTGCTTGGGAATGTATATATAGATTTGACTTTTCTGTAAATAGCCTGTATAGAGTCACAAATCACACAAAGCCACTACAAATTTTAATCTTGTCTCCCCAAACACATGCCAATTAATTAATTATTAATTAATTCTCATAACTCGGTCTCATTATATGGTTCTGGTTGGCCTAGAACTTATTATACATGTTTACCAGACTAGTCTCAGATTTCTGCCTTTCCCTCCCAAAAGAGACAACTATACATACAACACACACACATGAGAGAGAGAGAGAGAGAGGAGAGAGAGAGAGAGAGAGAGAAAGAGAGAGAGAGACTGACTCTGGTGGACTATTGACCTCTTACAATTTGGAAGTAAAGATGTAGACATACGTGCCAGGAGATCTGATGGAAAACATGGCTATCTCAGTGTCCTGATGGGCATGTGCAAATACTCTAATGGACGTAAGAAGGTTCTAGAAAGATGAAGATTTCCATTTGCTTTAAGAGAAAAGCAAGCAATGTTGACCTGAGAAGTCAGCAAGGAGAATTATCTTAGGTGAAGGTGCAAAGCTGGGGTTTCTTTTTTGTTTTGTGGGGATTGTAAATTCTTGAGATTGGATCTGCCGGGGAGGTGAGCTCCTTGGAGAGCAGCTTTGAAGACCACCTCACTAATAGGCTTGTTCTGAACTTTCTATGCCATTCCGGATGAGAGGGGCTGGAGGAGGAAATTGTCACGGAAAATTCAGAGGATAGAATTTATATTTAAAGACTGCAATAGTTCCCTTAACATTACTGAGGAATAATATGACTTTTCCCACTAAAAAGAACATTACCGCTTGTCTATTGAGCTGGTTTCCAAACATTTATTAACAGTGGAAAATTTCAAATGACATCTTATAAATAGCTCATCTACAATACCGACAGAGCGTAGTTCAGATGGACACAGGCTGGGGAAAACTTAGCGTTGGCTGTTTTCTGTTTCTTCTCTCTCATCTCAGCCTCCAGGAGACACTCAACTCATGAGACAGCCTGCTATTTTAAAGCGAGGTAACTCTAAAGAGATGATGACATATTTATAAAAGACACGTTCAGTAACACTACTGGCTTTCTTATTCATAATGGCTAAAAATAGGGCACCAAACAAATGGCCATTGGCAGAAAAAGACTCACATTGTGCTGTGTTCAGACATTAGAATACTTACTCAATGGTAAAAAGGAAGCGTCTATTGATCAGCACCAAGGTAAAAGAATCTCAGAAGCATTAAGGAAAAGATACCTGGCACAAAAGAACACACACTCAGATTCCATTAATATGATATACGAAAACACTTCAAACTTTCTACAGAGGAAGAATCAGGAAACAGTTGCTTGGGTATCAGAGAGAACTGGCTCAAAGGCCACACAGGGGACTCTGTGGGGTGCTGGAAATCTCTGTGTCATCTGGCGAGATGTTTACATTTATGTGCACAGTTGTTAAAACTCACCAAATGGAATGCCCGAGATGGTCTCACTGTATTCTATGTCCATTTTATCTTAGTAAAAGTTGGGTTCGTGGTCCTTAGAGGAAGCATTGCTCAGTGTGTGTAGACAGTTCAAGAAAGTGACAGCTTAGGATTAAGGGTTCCTGATCCAGTGACCCTCAGCTGCCCCCCTCTTCCTGAGTTATGCACTCTGAGTCCCTCCAAAAGTTCTCTATTGCTGAGATGAGTAGTAACTCCTAGTGCTACGGAGTCACTGGCTCAGCCTTTGTCTTTTCCTTCAGTGAAACCAGCACCATAGACACCCACACTGTTCCTCCACATGCTTCTGCTCTATTGCCAAACTGCTGATGAATGGCATTGTACTCCATAGCCCCAGGGAACTGTGTTATCTACCCAGTGTACTGCTTGATGTAATGGGTCGAGGAAGAAGGTGACCCCTGTGTAGACCTGAGTAGACTGTCAACTCCCCAGGCACACCTAGATAGGCTGAAGGCTCAATTGCATAGACGCTCTTGCTTTTTAATTCTATTGAAGATCACACCCAGAGACCCACACACTGTTCTGCGCTGTTTAGCCTAGACAGTAAAAGCATTGTTTCCAAAGAAGGTGGGAAGAGATGAGTTTACCACTGCCTGTTGTCTCAGGGGAGCATCGGAGAACTGGGAGCACCAGTGAACTGCTTGCAAATCTGGAATTCTTACTCTTGTAGTCTCCTGAACTTTTGTACTCAGAATGTCTGCCTAGAAGTCCTGGGCTAAAAAGGACTAAAACTAAAAGGCTAAAACTCAGGACTGAGTTGCAAGCATCTATGTGTAGTATTGTGTGTGCTCATGTCAGACTCAGTCAACTAAGAATGTTAATAGCTTAGGGGTGTGTGTGTGCTTACATGTATGTGGGTTCATGTGTCACATTTGCACATGTGTGTGAGGGTCAGAGGTCAGTGCCAAGTGTCCTCCTCTCGCTCTCCACCTTACTATTTGAAGCAGGGCTTCTGAGATGCACCATTCAGCTCTAATGACTGGCTAGAAGGCCAGAAGGTGTCTTCCCAGCACTGGGATTTAGAGGTGCAAATTGCCACACCTAACTTTTTACATGGGTGTTGTGGAGCTAAACTCAGGCCCTCATAACTCGCCCAGCAAGCATTTTTATAAACTGGGCCATCCTGTATGTCTTGGTTATGTTTCTATTATTGCAAAGAGGCACCCAAACCAAGGCCACTTATCAAAGAAAGCATTTCATCGGGGCTAACTCCCAGAGGATGAGCCCATGGCCGTCATGGCTGCATGGTGCTGCAGCAGTAGCTGAGAGCTTACATCTGACCCACAAGCAGGAGCCAGAGAGTAGGGCAGAAGGGAGGGAGGAAAATAGTGTGTGTGGGGGGGGCTGGTGTGGGCTTTTGAAACCTCAAAGTCCACCCCCAGTGAAAATCCTTTACAAGTAGAGCATGTGAAACCAGGGCGATAAACCCTTACTGGCAAATACTCCTCCAACGTTTGAAAACCATTCTGAAGGCTGTGATAAAAGTAAACACATAGGTGGAACCAACCACCCAGTTGATAACCTAACACATTAGTTCCCAACCTGTGGGTCACATTCCCTCTGGGGAGGAAGGGCCCTTTCAAAGGGCCCTAAGACAATCTGCACGTCAGATATTTACATTATATTCGAAACAGTAGCAAAAGGAAAAAGGGAGAGAGAGAGAAAGAGAAAGAAAGAGGAAAGGAGAGAGAGAGAGGGAGAGAGGGAGGGAGAGGGAGAAAGAAAGAAAGAGGGAAGGAGAAATAGCTCAGTCGGTAGAGTGTTTGTTTGCCTAGCATACACGAGGGCCTGTGTTTGATCTCCAGCATCACATAAACCGAGCAGAGTGGTACACTCCTGTAAAACCGTCACTGGGGATGGAGTCAGGGGAATCCGAAATTCAAGATCATCCTCAGCTACATAGCAAGTTCGCAGTCAGCCTGGGCTGCATAAGACTTAGTTTCCATAAGGAGGAGGAGGAAAAGGAGGGGGAGGCGGAAGGGGAGGAAGAGGAGGAGGCTAGGAACAAGGTACAGTTAGATTAAAAACCAGTTTTAGTGTCCTACAGCACAGAGTCACTATTAAAACACTTGCTACAATTTGGTGTTTTTGTTAAGATTTATTGATTTTCATTTTACATGTATACGTGTCTGCCTCTGTGTGTGTATGTGTACCATGTGCGTGAGTGGTACCTACAAAGACCAGAAGAGAGTGTTGGGTCCCCTAGAGCAGTGCTTCTCAACCTATGCATTGTAAACCCTTTGGGAGTCAAACAGCCCTTTTCCAGGGGCCACGAAAGGCCATCTGCATATCAGTGGTTACATTATGTTCATAACAGTAGCAAAAATTACAGTTATGAAGTAGCAGCAAAAATAATTTTATGGTTGGAGGTCACCACAGCATGAGGAACTGTATTAAAGGGTCAGCATTAGGAAGGTTGAGAACCAAGTCTCTAATAGATACCTTGTCCCTAGTTTGCTCAAACCGGAAACATTATAATTACTTTGGGTAATGACCAAGATGACCGCGGGTATCAACATGATAGACTATACAAAATCATGCTAAATGACATAGATTTAAAATTTACCTCTAAACTGTTGCCCCGAGCACTAATTAAGGTCTGGAATGGAAGCTAGGTGACAGATGTTTTGCTCCTACAGTGTCAGCACAGGCTTCAGTCCTTTTACTGCATAATAGTAAAAGCCATTTGATCTGTGTGCTGAGATGGTCTCCTTTGCTTTATTATGTTGTTTATTCTATGGGCGCTTTTGATATTAGTTATAAAAGTGTCGATGTTTCTACGGCTGCATCTTTCATCTCACAAACCCAGGGACCTCGTTCACCTCCTGTGCAGCTTGCAGCAAACCACTCCAGGCCAAGAAAGGCTTAAACAAAGTTTTCCTTCATAAAGAACTCAGTGTGCAGTAAAAGCATGGCACTGGCTGAGCCTGGGAGACTGGACGAGGACTTAGCATGTGCAGTCTATATTCCAATCAGGGGGGTTGCAGTGACATTCTCCAGCATCTCATACAAGACAGAGTGCCATGCAAGCCATATACAAGCCAGTGTAGCCTCAGCATTGCAAATATAACGTAATCTGCAAATATAATGTAATGTAATGGACTACCTTAGGTTTTAAGTATTCTATTACTGGGGGTGGGGTGGGCGGGGATCAGGAGTGTGTGTGTGTGTGTGTGTGTGTGTGTGTGTGTGAGTGAGAGAGAGAGAGATGAGAGAGAGAGAGAGAGAGAGAGAGAGAGAGAGAGGGAGAGAGGATGAATTGTAGCATTGTAGCCATGTCTGGCCTTAAATGCACAGAGATCTTCCTATCTCCGCCTTCCAAGAGCCTTCCAAGATATAAAGTGAAAACCATTTGCATTGACCAGCCATCCCCACAGCTGTGAAAATACAAAGGTGATTTTCTTTTGTAAAGTGTCTGAGTTATAAGTGGTCTCTCCTTAATGCCTTCTGCTCCGGAAGACTCTCTTCCTGTTCACTTTGTGTGACTGTTGGACTGCTGGTTCAGAGACATACAGATATTGGGAACTAAGGACTCGGTACTACCAGGGCACTTAGCTCACCCCGCAGCCCTCCCCAGCACTAAGCAGTATAAAGGCCAAATGTAAAATACAAGGCTAGAAGAGGTGGTGGAGGCATGGGGGGTGAGGTGAGGTTGCCTCAGAATGGAAGGACACCAGTTTACATTTTCTGAAGATTCTTAACCGTAAACTCTTCAATAGTTTTTTCTACTAGTTGACAAATAACAAATATTAGGACACCCCCCCCCAGCAGCCCCACCCTGCTCCAAATGCTTGTAACAGAAGCCAAAGGCATGACAGTCTTCCTTCCTGATGTCCTGGGGGAGGGGAGGTCATTGTTGGCATCCTGAGATTGAACATTTATTTGTAGCCTCTGAGGAAGACTAGCCTTCCCTGGCATCAAGAAGATCCTACCTGCTGGCAAAGGATAGATTAGTTTCTATGAAGGAGTCTCACTGGGGATACAAACCATACTGCAGGGCACAGGCCATGCTCAGCAGTAGACGGCCAACACAGCTTATTTCATGTTGCTTTGTTTAAGCATTTTCTTCCTTGCTGGTCTTTTGTTTGTACAGTGTGGCTTCCAATTTGTGTTTTTATAGGGTGTGTGCCTGTGCCTGTGTGTCTACATTTCTCATGCTCTCTCTTTGCTTCCTTTTGTTTGCTCATTTTGCTTTATTCTTGTCCTTTCCCTCCCCACCCCTTTTTGTTTTCTAGAGAGGGATGGGGTATGGAGTAGGAAGGGCGAGGTGGGCAGGATCTGGGAGGAGGTGTGGGAGGGGAAACTGTGATCAGAACATATTGTATAAAAAAGTTATCTCCAATTAAAAGAATACTAACAGTCATTAGGGTGGTAGACTGGACTCTTGAATGGGAGCCACTCAAGCCATCAGAAAACTGCATGCTTTCATAGCAAGGCAAAGATGGTAACTCACCAGTCTGATGCATCTGGTTGGGTGTTGAGGGTGGGAAAAATACTATCATGAGCATGTGCTTATCCATTATATCATGGCTTCTCTGTCTCCGTTGTGTGTGTGTGTCTGTGTGTGTGTGTGTGTGTGTGTGCGTGTGTGTGTGTGTGTGTGTGTGTGATGTACTTGTTCATGTGGGTGTGTACACACGTGTGGAGACCAGAGGTTGACATCAGGCTCTCTCATTGAACCTGGAGCTCATCAATTTGTCTAGCTGGGCTGGCCAATGAGCTTCAAGGGTCTCCCCGTCTCCCCCACCCCTCAGCACTGAGATCACAGACATGGGCCTCTGTGCTCAATTTTCCATGAATGCTAGGGATTCAAACTCGGGTCTTCATGCTTGCCCGGAAGGCGCTTTATTAACTGGGCCATCTCCCAAGCCTCACTTCAGAACTTAGAGGAGGCACTACTTAGGGGACCCTTACTAAGAGCATAGGAAACAATTGAGTTTAGTTTTGTGTGTGGCCATCCTTCCATGAAAGTACTGGCAGTGGTGACTGGATGTAGCTGTTTCTGAGAAGATTCTTAGACCCAGGGGTCCGTTCAGACCCTGCTGGGCTTATGCAGCTGATGAAAGATACTGGCTTATGCAGTCAGTGTGAAAAATACAGCTTTTAAAACTGCCTGCTAGTCTTTTAGTGGCTAAGAAACCCAAAATGAGCCCCTTCCTACCCCGACTCCATCGAAGACCCTGCCATCTCCCACCTGCCTCTCAAGTCTAGCCCATCCCATGGGTGAAGATCTGGGGAAGCATGAGAGTCAGGGTACATGTATGTCATGTCTTTCTTGGAAGAGAAAAGGCTGAATGTTTGCTATAGTTTTGTTTAGATCCCCAGTCTAAAGAGTAGTGTTTGAATTGCATTCCCAAAATGTTCTGTGTTTCCATTTTTGTGTTGTTTGAATAGTCTGCCATGAACTCTGAAGCTGCCCAGGGAGAATCTTAAGAATGGGGCTTAAGATAAAGCATAGGATATAGACTTTTAAAAATAGAGGAAGATGATATAAAGCCATTGGCCCGTTACACTGCTTTGAGAAAGGTGAACAAAGGTAATAGCATTACTAAAGAATGGAGGGATCTCTTTACTTTGAAATCAGTGTGTAAAGGAGTGTCTTATTAAAGTAAGTTTACCTTCCTCTTATAAGTTTTAAGATTTTCATCACTAAGTGGGACCGAAATACATATTTTAAATTGACTTGTTTTTGTCAAACTGGGGGTGTGTGTGTGTGTGTGTGTGTGTGTGAACATACATGTTCTACTAGGGATTAGATTCAGGGGCTCATAGATGGTGTTCAGAAACTTGACCACGGGCCTGCAACTTCAGCCCATAAACTGTTGTTTAAACACAAAGGATATTTCTTAAGCTGGGTTGAATTACTCCGGAAATAACATTTTTCTTGTCTGGCCTAAAAATGTAGGGTAATGTATAAGAAGTATTTACTTACATTTCCAGTAGGCTGTAGCTAGCAGGACTTGAAAAAGTCAAGCTCGATTCAATTCACATCCTTTTTTCAGATATATCACAGAGTTCTGGGGCTCCTATTTACCCAGTGTTTACCAGTGCAAGTATCTTATAAAGCTAAGGCACAGATTCACAGGGAGAGTATTGATAACTGGTTCAGTCAGCGTAGGGAACAATGCCATTAACATAAGCGTCCAGACTTGCTCTTTCATAGCTGTCTCTGACCCCTGGGGTCCACTAATCTGATCTCTGGTTCCAGAATTTATTGTTTCAAGAGTGTTAACATAAATGGAATTAAGTATGTGACCTTTTAAGACTCAGTCTTCCCCTCAATGTATTTGGCCAACTTACTGCATCTATTGCCAGTCCTTCTTTGCTATTGCTGGGTAGTCTTCTACAGCACTCTCTCCAAGGCTGGCTAACTACTCACCTGTTAAATGGCATCTGGACTAGTTGCATGTTTTGCCCATTACAAAAACAAACAAAATCAACAAGTTTTTTTTTTTTTTAAATTACAGAAATGCTTATGACTGCGTCATATTACAGAGTATTAACGGGCAGAAGAGTGAGATGAAAAGCTTAGAGTCATTTGAGGTTAAAACAAACTGTGAATCACGATAGCCTAGTTCAAAGTAGCTCGATTGTCCAAATGGAGTGTATTTGGGGTATTTAATCACACTTAAGTACAGGATTGGCCGTTGCCTGCAATAGAATCTAAGAATAGGTCTATGGGGCCCATGTTTCCGATTCTGCTCTCAACCTGGATGATTGCTCACTAAACTATTAACATCCACTTGTCTTAGGCGCTGCTGACACATCGTGCTGTGTTTGTTGAAGCTGGCGATGTGGAGGTTTGGCCGCCACACCCAATTGTGGAGTGTTTTAAACACATTGACTACCCTATGCACTTGGCATCGCTGATGAAGGACTTAATGAAATAAGCATTTGCTCATGAACTGAAGTGCCACTGTGGGGACCGGAAGGGAAGCTTCTATCTAATACATAGATGGGAGGAAACCAGTCGAAAGACACTCAGAAACATGTGGCTGTATTGGGAAGAAGTCCAAAAGGCCTGTCTGATAGCCCCCAAACCCCACACAGCAGCCCAGCTCAGGGACAGAGGAACAGAATGGCCTCCCGTCGCCCTGTAGATTCAAGGAGCCGGTTACCTGCGGATGCTTTTACCGTAATCCCCAGAACTTCTTCTGACAAACTCATTTTAGAATAGGTAATAAAATGTAACCTGCTTAGTTTATTTTAATTTTGAATAATATTTACAAAATTCTATTTTAAATTTATTATATATAATCTTTTAGAAATATTGTTATCTGCCCTTTAGGCTTCTGTGGACAGTCAGAGAAAGTGCAGCGCAGAAGCCAGTTTAGTCAGAAAATGTTCCATGGAGATGTGAGCTTGAACTGAATCGCATTTGTCCTATCAAATGGGAATCTATGAAAAGAACAGCACTGGATGGGGCAAGTAGAGAGCTGTATGGAGGAAAGACAGAAGCAGTGATCCAGCTGGGCACTCCTTAATCTCTTTGGTGGCCTTGGAGCCTAGTTAGAGTCTGGCCCCAGAAAGGCTTCAGTATTTGCATTGTAAGTAAACACACAGGTAAGAAGCAAGCTACAATAACTTCCCAGGCTATGATAGAAGATGCCTGTCTCAGAATGGCGTGTTCTTTGTGCAGCTCTCTGACCACAGAACAAACTCTTTCCAAGCTTAGTGGCCGATGTCCTTAGTCTTGGTTCCCTGGGTTCCCATGAGCAGCTCCTTTAGGAATGTGACTTCTCTCCTGCATTGGGACAACTGCTAGGACTGGACTCTCTGGGATTCCACCTGGCTGCAGGATGTTGGGCTCTCCTCACCTTGGGACAGGCCTTTTTCTCTTTCTAGGTCTCTCTGGCTGAGTAGCCAAACTTCTAACATGGTGGGCTCAGGTCTTTCAAAATGTACAGTGGCAGAAGTCTCCAGAACTTCCAAAATCTAAGACCTAGGACTGCTGTTGTGTTCATTGCTGTTACAGTCACGGGACGGATCAGGGTGGAGAGGAGGGCACTAAACTCCACCTGTGAGAGGGGCTTCACTGTTTTCCCTACGGTAGCTCCCCAATACCAGCTGGTCGCCCTGGTGCTGAATCTGTTCATGTACCATCCCCAGACAAACCACTCCAGATACCAGCTGCAGGTGGAACACTTCCAAGTCACCCACACTTCTGCCTGGATGAATTTGGAGATTTCCTGGGTGCTACCTCAGATTCAGTGATTCAGTAGCTCTACTTCTAGGTAAGGGACGCACAGCATGTGGGTCAGAGGTTCGTGAGCAATGCTTCATCTGAAGGAGTCAGCAAGCACTGCCCCCACCTCCATACATACAGATATCGCTAACTCGGAAGGTGCTTAATCCTCCCTGATTAAGAGTATCCTTCCAGACTTTATTGCCTACATATGATTGATGATTTCATTGGCTACTGGCGATGAACTCAGTCTCCTATTTATTCTTTCACCACAGATGAAGGAAGAAGCCAGGACTCCAACCTTCTGGTTACATGTGGTCAGCACCTCCCTTGAATTACCTACAGATGTGTCTTCAGACACCTTCCCAGTGTCGACCCAGATGCAGCCCCAAAGTTATTCATTAGTAATAATCTATAATACTCCTATCACCCAGGAGTTTCAAATGGTATTCAAAGCCGTGTGCCTGGAACAGGCACAAAACCAAAATAGACTTGTTATGACACCCTAAGGGGGAAGACAGAGAATGTGTAACTGGCTTCCACCTACGACTCTGGTCCTTTGGAGACAAGTCAGCCTATTACCTTATACACATTGGAGAGGATCTGGAAAGCAACCCATGTTCCTGTTATTTACTTGGAAATGGCTCTCCATGTGTATTCCCCATTACCTCTGTCTGGAGCATCTGCAGAGCTGGCTCTATGCCTCATGTGCCCACACCACAATAGATGAAACACGGGAAAGCTGTTGTGTGAGGGGCAGGAGAGCAATGGAGGGCACCCTGCCTTAGCCTGATAGTGGGATTATTCCCACTCGCCATTCGGCTGGCAGGTGTTTCCCTGATCCCACAGTGCTTGGCTCCGCCTTGGAGAAACTTGAAGCTCTCCTCATTCCCTGCACTTGACATTTCCGTTCCTGCCTTTTTTACCTTCACATTCTGCTGACCCAGCCTTGGCTTGGGCCTCCCGGTTTTTGCCTGTTTCTTTTGTTCTTCTGGGTCAGATTTCCCCCAACCCCCAAATTCAGCCATTTTCTGAATGGCTTCCCAAATGCTTTCTCAATCAAGTTCTTGTTATAAAGCTATTTTAGTGTCTTGCTGCAGATTTTTGGCTTCGTTGTTTCCCCAGGCCTAGCATGGAGGGTCCTCTGGGAGCTTGCTACAAATCTTTCCTTTTTAGGATTTTCCGGTCCATACAAGCAACGTAACTAAAATGATCACTTTGTCCTGGGAAGAACCTCATTGTCTCTGTTCAAATATTTAAAAGTCCTTAATGATTCCAGGTCTGGAGTTTTGTTTGTAAGAGGTGTATTCTGACAAGTCGCCTGGATAAATGTGTACTGTGAAATTCCCTGTACCCCCTTCAACAGTCATCCTTATGGGATAATTTCATTTTCTTTCTTGCTCAGGGTTACTGCATAACTGGAATCTTTAAGCACACACAAAAAGTTTTGTATCCATCCTGCATCCCAGAGCTAGCTTGGAGTTTAGCCTCAGGCAACAACCAACTAACTGTGCCTTGAAGATAATTCTCTGGGGAGTTAATTAGGATAGACTGAATAATTTATGGTTCAGTTTTGGTGAATTGAATAGAGAAAAGATTTTTCAAGTGTCAAACATTGAAGCATCCTCTTCCTGTCATTTCTGCCCTTACCTTTGCTTGCTTAATTCTAAATAATAGTAATAGTAATAATAATAATAATAGACATATTTTAATAGACTTAAGACTACCAGTTAAGTCTGAGTATTTATTATGAGCTAATTATTGGGGTGAACTCCATGGAATTTTGAGGTGTGATTATAAACTAAGTGTGTGTGTGTGTGTGTGTGTGTGTGTGTGTGTGCGTGCATGCAGTAAAAGCTGAGACCAACTTCTAACCCTACCCCAGGTTCATTATCTTACCCAAACTCTTCTTCATAATTAGTCATTTTCTTGTCCATATTCTCCAGCACTCTCTACACAACACAGCACACCTTCTGGGCCATCGCTTACAGCTATCCATTTGCTCACCTGTCTTGCCCATTGAACCTGAGGAACAGACACTAAGACTATTGGCTTCATTCATTATCCAGTTGTTTAATTAAGACTGTGCCAGGCTCTATATCCTTTGCCCTCTGTTTTCATATAAAAAAGATTGAATGGACTAGAGCACAAAAATATTCAAAAGAAGTGCATCTGTACTGAACAAGTACTGACTTGATCATGATTTGCTTATAAAATGTAGTATTACAAGTAGTTACACAGCACCTCAGGCATTAGGTATTGTGTGTAATCTAAAGATGATCTTAGGTGTAGGAGAGGATGTGTGTAGACTGTCATTTCCTGTAAGTGTTGGGAACACCTAGAGAGTTGGGTGGCTTTGGAGGTTCTAGAACCTAAGCTCCATGTAAATCAAGGTATAGCATACTTGGTCCTAGCAGTCTGAAGAATAATGACCCCTTATGTCATATATTTTCTGTATATTTTTGTCTTCAACATTTTACATGTGCATTTTCAACGAGCACCTTTTTTTCCTTCACAGACAACAGAAACACCGCCATTGTCAGGTGTCACATGATCATGATATGATTCAGCTTTACCATGTCTTGAAAACCAGGAGTGTCTTGTTTATAGGCTTTTCCCTGGCAAGCACATCCTGTACCGTGAGCTTCTGACAAATTTAGAGATTGGCTCTCGTCTTGGTGTCTTTGACTGTGTTTCACTCATTCAGCAGATTCCATAGGAAGGTGTTCGGCCTTGGACCAAAGGAGCTGTGCTCCATCAGCAAATCTTTGCTTGTGGTTTTTTCCAAAGCTGCTTTGTGCTGTTTTCTTAAAGTGTGGCTGACTTTCAAGCACTGGGGTGGCTTTGCAAGGCACCCGCAGGACCAAGGGGATGTGACTGAAGCAGGACCATCTGCACGTCTTACTGGGGAATGGTTCCTAGTCATCATTTCCTGTGTGACCTTGCAGATCCCTTCGTAGTGCTGATGGTAGCTGTGTTTTACTTTCGTCTTGGAGTTTCAAGAGCTTGATGTTATTTTTCTCATGGCCTTTACCCCTTGCCTCAATCCTCCGTACTTCCCAATGCTTCAAGTTTTTGTCCTCTCTGATATGCTGTTCTGGCTTCTGTAGATTTGGAGATGTTCTCTGGTCCCTCTTTAAATGAAAGAGCTAAAGATCATAGAATTTCCAAGGAAATCAGTCAACACTGATTACTCTGACCCCACACACAACCACTAAGGCTTTTGTCTCTGTACAGTCTTCTCATGTGTGGTGCCTAATTCATTAGAAGTAGCCTCCCCTATGGGAAATCTTCAAGCACATAGTTGTCCTGGAGTTGCCTGGCGTGATTTTCTAACATTTCAATGTTGTTGAAACTCCTAGGTAGATCATATAGAGGCATTTGTATTTCTATTTTCTTTGGTTCTTTGTACATTAAGGCTACTAATTAGATCTCCATTCATAGAAATCAAGGCAAGGATGTGTCACTAAATAAGTGTGTTAGATAGGGTTCTCCACAAAAATGGAATCAATAGGATGGCTAGATAGATAGATTCATAAGAGAGGATCTGTTATGGAGATTGGGTCACATTATCATAGATTATGAGAAGTGCCACGATCTTCAGGGTAGAAGGCCATTAAAGCTGGTGGTTGAACTCAGTCAGAGGGTCTGAAAACCAGGGCATACCTCCCAAGGACTGGCTCCAGTGCCTAAGGTTAAAAGATAATGGGTGTTTCAGCATCCGAAGAGAAAGAATGAATTCACTCCTCCATCTTTGTATTCGTCAGCTTGGGTAGTGCTGGTCCACATTAGAGAAGATGAATCTTCTTTGCTCAGCCTACTGATTCAAATGTCAGCCTGTTCTGCAAGGAGCCCTAAAGTCATATGAAAGTCATCTTTAATAGCTTCTTCTTGGATATTCTTTAATCCAGTCAAGTTGATGAATATAAATGAATCATCACATTAAACTTCATGTGCATTTTTAAATGGCCTAATTTTTTAAAAATCTGTCTTGCTTGCACATGCATATTGGTAAAGTCACTATTAAATTGGTTATGGATCTGTGCATACATGTTCAAGTGCCCATGTGTGTGCACATGTGTGTAGAGGGAAAAGGTCAATGTTGTGTGTCTTCCTTAATTACACTTCACGCTATCATTGAAGATGGGGTCTCTCACTGAACCTGGAACTTACTGATTAGTGAGATTGACTAGCCAGAAAGTCTTGGGATCCTCTTGTCTCCATGTTCAGCTCCGAGACCACAGGAGCTGGCTGTTATGTGAGTGCTGCATCTAAGCCCAGGTCTTCATGCTTACATGGCAACCGCTTTATCAACTGACCCATCTCCCCAGTCCCTGGTCAGTTCACTACTGTCCCTTGAGTTTGCTGGTGACTAGGTCAAAGTTACTGTTTTGGAGTTCTCTTTATGGTGTTTGACATCTCATCACAGAAACCCTGACCTTTTTGATGATGGACTTTAAGGTATTTTGATATCTAGAAGTACAGCCTGGCCCACGAGCAGAGAGACTTACTTAGTTCTAGCCCTGCTTCAGGCTCAAGTTGGCTGTTCTCAGGGTTCTCATGGAGATCCAGGAACATTTTCTCAGTTGTGGGATGTGAGCATGGAATTAAATAGCTGCTCCAACTCTCAGCTGCTCTGAGTCCCTCCCCCCATCTTCTGTGTCCTCTACTTTCTGCATGGCTTTTGTATTTCATATTATAAATTTGTCTCCACCTTGAAAGCTGATGTAACATGAAAAATCCTTAAGTGATAGTTAACAAAATTGTATTCTGAGAAACCTAATATTCTTCTTGGTTTATTTTTCCTCTCCCGAACCTCTCTTTCCCTTATCATGACAACTTTTTTGGGGGGTAGGTGGACTGGTGGGTGATACTGATATTTAGGAAGGAGGAGAAAATGCAGGGTTGCAACGTTAACAACAGATGGTTAAACAGAGCCATTTCAGGAGTGTTATTAAAATAACAAATCTATTTTCCTCAATAGTGGGCTTTCTTAAGTATTTAGCCTTATTCCTTCTGCTGAAATAGAAAAAAAAAAAAAAAAAGAAGAGGAGGAGAGAGAGGGAAAGTCAAGGAAATACTTGGAACATTTTTTGCATGACCTCCATTCCTTGTTATTCCTAGGGCTTTAATTTGGACAGTCGTATTTGTCTGAGATTGAATGCAGGAACATTTGTTGCACCACAGTGCCTGACACTTACCATCTCCCACGAAGGTAAGCTTTCTCAGTCCAGCCTTCCTGGTGCTGCCCCGACTCCCACTACTGAGTAACCTTACAGGCACTTGTCACAGATGCACTGGACCAAGGCACCCTCCAGATTCAGAGCAGAGACACTGTATGCATCCATAGCTCAAAGAAAGAGACCGTGGAGTGTCAGAGCCTCACATCTCCAAGACACAGTGGGTATGTGGCTTAGAGAAGGTACTTAATATTTTTTTAATAACCATAGATAACCAATCATAAGGAAGAAGAGAAACTTAGCAAGCCCATAATGACAGCAACCTTCGAGCATGTTTTGTGTACAAACGTTCACTTAAGTTAATACGTCTCTTTCCCTACCCGCTAACTGGAGGACCTGCTCCCCTGAGATATTCTCCCAGATATTTCCTAGTAAAGTGTGGTGAGGATACCCGGGATGGTGCTCTCTCATTTCAATATTCTGCTCTCATCTCGGTGTTCATTTCTCAGTCTACACACAACCCCATGTACTTTTTAAAAATTTAAATTTTTTCACTTTTATTGAGAATTTTATGCATTTGTTGTATTTTTCAACATACGATTACACTTAGATTATAGTAACTCATAGATACTAGTGAGAGTTTTGCACAAACTGGAGGAACTCCAGATTCTCAAGCACTCTAGACCAAGGACCCTGTGGGGTCCTGCTGGAGTTGACCTGAAAGAGAGAAGGGAAAGCCATTCAGTTCACACAGTCACTATTGACTCCTCCTCTCTGGAGGGAGCCAGGTGGATGCCCTGTAATATAATTCAAATTGGAAACTATTTACCTAGAGATAGAGCAAGATCTCACAGGTTAAGAACTCAGAGCTGTAAGACAATGGCGATTTCAAGTCGTAAGTGGTGAATTGTACTCCTGACCTACCAGATGGAAATTGGGAGTTTCCTTGGCCGCCTCAGAGAGACTGACAAATTTGCTAGAGTGTTTTGTGATGCTTGACAACAACTTGCTGTTGTCCGTGAACTCAACCTACAGCTCTGTCTCCCGTGGGTTGAGGATGAGACTGAAAGTTCCGGTCCCCCCAATCACATCCCTATTCCAACCCCAAACTCCAAATTATCTTACTAGTATCAGAAGCAATGCTCAACATACTGGAGGCCAAAGTTGTTTAAGAAACTCTTAAGAAGACCAAATGTATATGTCTCATTATAAATCACAGTGTCACGCTTGTTCAAAAGCACTGCATATACATTTTACACTCTGAAAAACTATAAATACATAATCCTCAAGTGCACTGGGCCTGCTACCTGCTGTGAATGAGAAGAGAGTCTCCATCACCTGTGATTGAAAGCTAGAACACAGGTGTAAAATCAACCAGGATACCTGCAGGGATGGAGAATGTGAATATTTTTCCAGCAGCTTAGAAACACGAGCATAGGAAGGTGGGGGTGATGCCTTCCTCATACTGTGCTGGTTGAATGGCCTTCATATCCTCCCTGGTGGAGATCTGATGCTTCCCTACCAGGGTCCTTCTCTTCTTTTGTTTGTCCTTTTTTAGAGGGAAAGTGCGGGTAGGCTGCCTTGCTTGGCCAATCACGTTCCCATTCTGGACTTCGGATGTCAGAGAAGGCTCACAGAGATAGGAGCACATCCAGGGGAAAATGTCAAACAACAGTGTCCATGGCCAGGGTGCTGGAGCCTTGGGTGGATTGTTTCTGAGAAAGACATGCTGCCTGGCTACTACTCTTGGTTCTGCTAGGTTTTCTAACACTCCGTCCTCTCTCTGCTCTTGAATAGCCTTTTGGGAAGCTCCTTTTCTACCGTGCATGTCAGACAGAGCCCTGTTGCTTGGATTCATGACCCAGTGTAAGCCACGTCACGATCCTTGTGTGCCTTTACTTGATCCCCAATCATACCTCTTGCCCAGGTAGCCAACAACCTAACAAGAGCTGCTAGCCTCATGTGAAGCACGGCTGTTTGGGTTTTAAAACTTATTAGAATGAGCAGACAGCAAAGAAGAAATTCTGTGTCTACCAAGCATTAAAATACAATTAAAATTGTTTATAGGGTAGAGCTTTAGCCAAGCACTGGCTTATTTATATTTTCTGCTGATTTATTCAACAATAGGATGAAGGAAATTCATAGCAAGGAGGAAAGAAATATCAGGAGGAGAGAGGTGTCGAATCAACTATTAGAATCTAGAACATAACTCTTTAGCATTCTTTGTAAGAAAGCTTTGCATTTCTCAGGCAGATCTTCCCCCCCACCCCAACTTGGTATTCTGTGACTACATTTGCATATTTAAATAATTTTAAAACCACATAAAAGTGGTCAGGCTTTTTTTTTTCCCACTTTACTTTCAGTTGTTTCAATCCCATGAGACTTGTTAAGGAAACTATTTAGTGTTGTAAATGTCACCCAGCCGTTCCAAAATAAAGATGAGAAATTCTTTTACCAAGTCCAAGCTGAGAAGGCCCCAGTGTTTCTGGATGGGACTGTCCTGCATGATTATTTACCAGTCACTTCCTTACAACTAACCTGCCCCCTGAACGGGACAAGATGTCACAGCCACCAACAGCCACACACCAGGGTGACATTTAGCTGGAACACTTACTTGCAGATGCCCGTAGGAGAAAAGGGACTATGCTTCAGTATTACCATACTTGGGTATACTCTGAAGAAGCCAAGTTCAGCAACCCGTCCTGAAGAAGCCACTTAAAACAGACAAATTAATAGTATAAAGCAGAGAAGGGAGATTTATTCAACGTGATCATCTTAGAAGAGACATTATTGACATTCCAATGCCCCTCCTCCCCCCCACACACAGGATTTCTCTGTTGTCCTGGAACACACTCTGTAGACCAGGCTAGCCTCTGGATCACAGAGATCCACCTGCCTCTACCTCCTGAGGATTAAAGGCATGTGCTATGACCCTTATCCTATTAGATTTTGAACTGTGCTTTTGGTAGAATTACTCTTGATCTTGAGGAGACAAGGCACAGAGCCTTGAGGAACAATGCAGTGGGCTATCTCATTCTTTCACCTGTATGGACTTGATTTTAATGTGGGCAATGTGTTTTGGCCATTGAACTCTATGGAAAATGTGCAACACTCAGTTCATAAGCACTTGTATAAGAACACTGCTTTACTATCCATGGAGCGGCGCTATATACTCCCACTCAGATGGTAAGTGTCTTAAGCCAGAATCACTCTCTGCTTAAGTAGAATCGTGATTATACTCTGAAGCTGCCTCATTGGTTACATTTTTTACCTACCGTTGCTGAGGCCACTCTCTCACTCCATCTACTGACATTGACGGGGGTGGGGGGGGCAATCCCAGCTAAATAAAGTAGCATGGGCCTTTAGTGCCTGCTCTCTGCTTTTCTGATCCCTTATGACACAGGAACACCAGTGTTCTGGGGTCTGCTCCCCAGTGTCTGTCTCTTCACTGCATGCTGCATCCAAGCTGCTGGAGCTTCCAAGCTTCCGTGGAGTTGAAGTTAGCCCTTTCTCTCTGGTCGGTAGGCACTGGCCATACCCCTGCAGGGACCAGGGGCACAACTCTGAGCCTCCATGACTCTCCTAGGAGCTGATTCTCTGGTCAATGTCTGAGGTACTCTGAGGCTGCAGAGAGACATAGATCTCTGGCGGGTTGTCATCCCGGGACTGTGCATGAGCCTCTGTGCACTGTGAAAAACAGAAGGACAGCCATGTTCCTCAACTCCTGGGGACTTCTTATACTCCACAAAGATGCTCTTCTCTAGCACGCCCTTTAGAAATCCCGTCCCTTCCTGTTGGCAGTGCCCTGCTTGAGATCCTACAGGATGTGACATCAATCCCGGACAAGGCTCTGCAGTCCTCATATGACCTTGAAATACATGATAATGCCAGAAATAATCCCAGGCATCGGTGGTCCTGGATTATACTCTTTATATTAAGTTAAAAGAACTTAGTTTTTCTTTAAAAACCAGTAAGAATGTTTAAAATTAAGGTTGATTTCACATTGAAGAGATCCCTGTAAGTATTGAAGACCATGTTGAACTCCCGATTGATGCTTGTATCAATTACATATGGAATGGCCTCTCCTGTTCTGATATAGCTCCTTTTGTCCCGACTGCTTTCTTCCTTAACTTTGGGGAGCTAGCCAGCCAGACTTCTGACAAGGAATAATTGATATATTTCATAGTTGTCAAGACAATTACTCTTCTGTTGCTTTTTAAAAAGGCTGTTAAATGTACTAGTGTAGAATAGAATTATATGTTCTTCTCTTTGTCGGCTGATGATGATGATTTTATAAGTACTGGTTGGATAGCACTGTAATTAATGGACGCCAACTTCTATTTTGGGAACAGCTCATTCTTATACCACACTGAAGAGCCATCTCTTTCCTGTGGTTATAAAGAGGTAAACAAAAAAAAAGAAATGAAGAAAAAGAAAAAGACATCCTTCTTAATGAGGCATCCCAAGTAGTCTAAGTACCTATGAATTATAAATTAAAACTCTTCAGTGATTGAGATGAACATATGATGCAGCCCCTGCTCTGTGTCATCTTCCACTGGCCCTGCGTGAACACCACTCACAGGGCATCCCCTGGGTCTGTGAGGTCACTTCCATCTGCTTTGTCTACCTCTCAGGTGCAGATCAGAGGAAGCAACGGCAGTGATGTCTCAGCTGGTTTGGGGAGGACTGTTTCTCCCGGAGAGCCCTCAACAAGACTGCTTGTGGTCAGTTGAGGGTCTGGGGTGCACCTCTTTGGAGACAAGACTCTGGAATAATGAGTGACGAAATCTAGTCTGGTCCATCTTGAGAACCAACTTATAACATTAGATGCTAAGCTAGGGTTCAGTTCCCTCATCTCTTTATCTAGATGAAGCCTTATTTCATAGGAGCAGGTGGGGGGTGATGGATTTAGACAATCAGTTATGATGCAAGAGAGACCCATAAACCAAGCAATTTTGAAGTCTGTCTCTAAATAAGAGCCAGACACAATCTTGGGTGGAAACTAATTTTCTTAAGAATCTTTCACCATGCCTCAGACTGACACCAGTGACCTTCTCAAGAGATGGGGAGTAAGGAAATCTCTCCTAGAGATTGCGCACAATGAAAAGGAGGGAGAATCTAGTTCTTTCTTGTACTCAATTCTTCATTTGCTTTTCATTTGATTTGTTGTTGGTCAAATAACATCAGTTTTTGCCATGGAATTGTACGTAGAAGACCCCCCCCCATTTGCTGTTGAAGAAACTAAGAGTTTTGGTTATGGAGGGTCATCGGTTGTAAAATGGTCCATTTTGCCAGCACAATCAACAGCTTTTAGAGAATGGTTAATGTCAAGATAAAAGCAACCAATGTTTCAGCAAATGGAGATGTAGTTTGTGAGCTAGGGTGATATTCACTTACCCCTTTGAGACCTTTATCCTGTCATAACTTGTCACCAAAGTCTGATGGCTAATAATTTATAACATTTTAGTTCAGATTTCTCACTTTCTTGGAATTCAGATTTTTTTTTTTTGAAATTGGGAAATCATTTTCTCTTAGTGATGTAAATAACAAATGCAATGCAGGAATGGTAGATGGTGACTAGCAAAATGTTTGTTTAATGTTGATGCTATGTATTCCCACGACAAGAATTAATATTGGACTAATGTTGGGTTCATAAGCATCTTAGTCATAGGACTGTTAAAGGATGAGAAGTAAAGAATCCCAAGGAGCTATGAAAATATGGACTCATTTTATAAGGATTCCAAGATAGTGAGACGTTAGCAAGACTGGGAAGATATTTTTTGTGAATAATCTTAACTAATGATGCCCCATGCCCAGATCCACAGGACCATTATGTATTTACAGAGTCATGTTTCCCGGTATATATAATCTAGAAAGATTTTACTGTCAAAACTCAGAGGAAGAAATATAACTACATAAACTGGTCTGAATTGCACAAATTCATAAGACTTCTGTCTTTCTATATAATCTAATTTTTTAAGAATAATTTCCATTTAACAAAGTTTGGAATCCTAATTGGCAAGACAACAGAAAAGCAGACTAATTTAAAGTTAGTTAGCCTTGAATACAAAGTTTGCAAAGTTGTAGCCAATATTTTTTAGATCTCTTTCAACAAACCTGACCGTATCTCTTGGAGAACCTTCTCTATGGTTGAGCTTTGAAGTCTAACTTCTCCAAGTCTTACAGACTCCAATTCATTATTTATCGAAGGCCTATTTGGAATAAAATACTGTGCTAGAGCTAAAGGTGGGGCTGAGCGGGTGGCTAATTGATTCAGCTGATGTTTAGCACGTGTTCCCTGTGCGTCTAAGAGCTGGGGATAGGATGAAAAGCAGAAGAAAGCAGCATGTCTTCATGAGCCTAGTAGAGGAGACCTTCATGAATCTTTCAACCACTCAAAAATGCTAAATTACCAGTAGTGAGTGACATTAGGTATGCAATAGAGGAATTTCATCTGTCTGGGAGGAAACGATCTTCCAGAAGAGGCCATTTTTAGAAAAGAATTTATTTGTATGTGCATTGGTGTTTTGCCTGGATGTATGTCTGTGTGAGGGGGGTCAGAGCCCTCGGAGCAGGAGTTACAGACAATTGTGAGCTTGCCATTTGGGTGCTGGGAATTGAACCCAGGTCCTCTGGAAGAACAACTTGTGCTCTTAAGCACTGAGCTATCTCTCCAGCCCCTGAAGAGTCCCATTTTTAAGGGGGAGATTGTTGGCTTGTTGAGAAGCAGGTGCAGTGGGTAGAGAAACATCTCTTGCCAATAATGCTTTGCGGGAAGAGAGAAGATGAGGCAACAGTAGACTGTTCAAGGTCAGAGTGCTGGGGGCTGGGAGACACGCACGAGCGTAGAGTGAGAACCCACTGCAGGGGGAGACAGAGGCTAGCCGTGCAAGATCTTGGAACTAGTTTAAGGCTTTGGAGTTTCAGCCAGAGAATGGTGAGACATTATCGATGACCTGGAGTCCCTCAGGATCCGGGTGCCAGGTGGAGAGACTTGGTGGGCATAGTGAGGAAAGGGAAGGTAAATGGAATCCAGAGTTCCAGAAGGGGCAGGATTGGTGGAATTGGAAATAGATGATTGCATGAAGGAAGAATGTTAGCAACACCCCCAGACTTCTCATTTGCTGGGTGGGATGAGTAGCAGTACTATTCACTGGGAGAAGACTGTGATAATCAAGGTTTGGAGGAAAGGCTGAGTTTTATTTAGTACATTGAATTTGAAATACACCAAATTGATATCATAAAGTTGGCATTTGTTACATGGTCCCATAGATAAATGGATCATAGGAAGATTAAGATCACTGGATGCTGAACATTCTAGATTTCTCATAGTGTATAATAAACTCCCAAGCCGTGGTTTTAAGTATTTTGCTCTTGAGATTGCAATTTTGCCAGGCTTTTGCGTGGACAGCTCTCTATGCTTGTCTTGGTATTAGAGCTTGTATCTTGAAGACTCGGGTGAGAATCGCCAAAGCTTACTGACTTTAATGCACAGGGTGAATGTTGGAGGGTACTGAGCTGGGCCTGTGTCCTTTGCATGTAGCTACCCTGGGTCCTTCAGAGCTTGGTAACTGGGATTCAAGATGAATAGTAGTGTGAGAGCCAGGCAGAGATGACATCATTTTTGATGACATAGATTCTGAAGTTACGAAGCCTCGTTTCCATTGCATCCTACTCATCTGAGGTGAGTCACTTGGCTGGCTGTGTTCAGGAGAGCAACTGTAGTCTAACTTTAAAAATAATAATGGTTTGGGGGCTGGAGAGACAGCTCAGTAGTTATGAAAGCTGTCTCTCTTCTAGAGGATCTGGGTTCAATTCCCAGCACCCACACGCAGCCCACAACTGTCTGTAACTTCAGTTCCAAGGGATCTGGCACCCTCACAGAGACATACATGCAGGCAAAGCACCAATGCACATAAGATAAATAAATCTTTAAAAATGGTAATGATTTATGAATTCTTTGAGTATTTCATACAGTGTATTTTGATCATATTCATTACCCACCACACCTTTAACTCCTCTCAGATCCTCCTTTACCCAACTTCATGGGCTTGTGTTCTATCCTCTCTCTCTCTCCCTCCCCTCTGTCCTGTTTGTTTTGGCAGACTCCTCCTGGGTCTGGCTCCTGCCCTGGAGTATGGTCAGTATGACAGAGGTCACACCATTAAGAAAACTAACTTCCCTTCTTCCCGCAGCTATCAGATACCAATAGCTCTTTAGCTTAGTCTGGGACTTCGTGCCTACTTTCTGTCCTGTATGCTGGGTTTCTGTCTGACTTGAGTATATGCGGGTCTTACACATGCTGTAAGTTCCCCGTGAGTTCATATGTGCATCTGCGATGTTGTGTCTGGAATCCATCATTCCCTTGAAGTCACCCGCCACCTGCGGCTGTTGCAGTCTTTCTACCCGCTCTCCCACACCGATTCCTGAGCCTTGAGAGGAGAGGCGAGATGAGCACATCCCTTTTAGAACTGAGCACGGATGGAGTCTTTCCTTCTGAAGGGAGGGGTGCCGAGGAGCTGCAGAACATGCTTTAACACTGTACACAGAGTAAGAGTTGGGGAGCAGAGGAGCACTGAGCATCCTAGTTGGAAAGAACAGGTGGAGCAGGAAAGTGGGCTTGTGTGCAGGAGACATGAGGTAGCTGTGGTTCGCTTGTGTGAAAGATCAAACATATGGGCTAATATGTATGGCTAACATGTATGGCTAATATGAATAGAATATGGGTTAAAAAAAAGCCTGGGATCAATACAGTGGAGCCCAGCTTTCCTCAAGTCCATTGTTTTGAACATTGAACCAAATTGCCAAGGAAGAATATAAGATTGGATTTATTGAATAAATAGGAAAAAGAGAGGGAAAAGGTCAGAGGCTGGTGTGGTTAAAGAATAATTCTGCCTAATGAAAAGTAGCCCGTGACAATTCTCATTCTCATCCGCACATTTTGCATTACAATGGCTCCAGCTGTGGATTATGGATCTGTACAATCTCTTCGGGTGGGTTGTGGGATTTAGCCTAAGTTTCCCTTCTCAGTATCAGGCTGCCTCAAGGAAAGACTAGGAATGGTGTCCGTTGGATAGCGTCCTCCGCAGATCCCCAGGATTTCAGAATGTCACCTTACAGTAAATAGAGTCTGTGTTAAATATAACTAGGTAAGGATTTTAAAGTGAAAGTTTCCTGGATCTAGGTGGGCCCTAAACCCAGCCTGCACTCAGGACCTCCTGCCTGTGCAGCCAGGACTTTGCTCACTGAGCCACACCCCCTCCCTTCCCAGCCCTCGTGTGTAGCAGTTCATTAGCCAGTCCTAGCAGATGAATCGGAAGTTAGGGCCACATGGGTAGTAGGGTTTGGGGTTTACCAGGTACTAAATAGAAAGAAATGCTGGTCTTGTAAAGCCTTGTGTATTGTATTTACTGATTAGATCTTCAGGACACTGGAGTACAGAGTATTTCTGTCCTTCACATTAGTCTGAGACAGAAGGTTTAAGAAGTGTGTGTGTTAGTCTTCACCCTGAAACTGGAGGGCTGGTCCTTTTGTCTACACATCTGCAGAAAGATAAAGAGCTGGCTGGAGGAAGATGCTAAGGTATAGTCTGAGTGCTTAACAGGGTCCATTCGGTGAAGGAGGGAGCTTTGTTCTTTGTCTCCTCTATAGTAACTAGAAAGAGCGAACCTTCTTATGCTGACAGGGGAGTTTTAATGAAGTAAAGGAAGACAGGAGGGTCCCGGTGGAGAATGGAGTGTGTCAAAAACAGATTGTGCACATAATTACTTTCTCAGCCCTTCCTGACATTATCAGCAGGACTGGTGTTTCGAAGAAAAAAAAAAAACTTAATTAAAACTTAATTTTTTTAAGTGGAAAATATTCAGCACGGGCGTGGGAGGATTGAAATCGGGGCACCGTGTAATTTTAATTGCTTTCGAGAGATGCTCTTCACAGCGACACACGCAGGGATAAAGAAAACAGCTGAAGGGATAGCGCCATGTTGGCCCCTCTGCAGGTGGTCTCCCGGTATGTAGGCGTCACCCCCAGGGTGGGCGGGAAGGGTCTCCGGCTCCGGGTGTCAGGAAGGCAGTGACTCTGCCCTGTGTGCACCAGCCAGGCTACACACGAAGCCCACATAGTAAGACAAGCCCTTATTTTTATCTCCCTCCTCCATAGACAAACAGTAAGTGGAGGTTCAGTGTCACGTAAGGCATCAGTTTTGAAATGCTGATTCTTAGGTAAGTTCCCGAAGCATCGTCCGGCTCTCTCTCATAACCTCTGTCGGAGCACCTGAATGTTTCTACGTTTAAAACAAACCTACGAAACTGGTTCTAGGCATCAAGTGTGGCACTTGTAAGCTGGGATGAAGGACACATGCTTTGAACCCAGGACCACAGGCCGTGGCTTTTACTTCTCTGTAGATGCGGGTTGATTGCTTACCTTCCTCCGTCATGTGCTGCCACATATACGTAGCTGAAGAGGTCTACAGTCATCTGAGACAACACAGGCAAAGTGACAGAGGCAGCTGAATGTTAAAATTACCCAACTGTCTAAGAAGAGCCGAACCAGGGGATGGATTGGGCAGTCTCTTCGTATTTAAACAGGACCTGGGATAACAGACCTGAATTTTTGTAATCTTTAGAGGTCAGACTTGAGTCTAGCAGGTGGGAGTCCTAGGAAGATAAATTTCAAAGCAGCACAAAGTGGTACTTTCTGACAAATGGTCCAGAGATATCATTGCCTTGCTTCGGGGGCAGTGGGTTGGAATCAATGGAGCAATGAAAACAGCTGCCATATTCTGAAGGAGAACTTGGACCCACGCAAGTTCCAAATGAGACCATTGGAACCAGTCTGAACTGGGGGTTCTGGGTCCCTGGGGAACAGGACTGATACGAAGTTTTGGACAGGCAATCCTGTTTGAAGGATGCTGTATCAGAGAGAGTATATAAATAAGACATGGAACAGGGGTGGCTTTTTGTTCTTTCCAAGGAACATGGTGTCCCCCTCACTCTAGGCTCTTCAGAAATGGGTGAGAATGTTTTTGGATTTCTCTAATGAAGGGGGTCCATAGGTGCAAGAGAAGGGGTGCTAGAGTTTTAAAGGTTCCTATTGGATAGGTTCAGGCACTGGGATATTCAGCCCAAATGTCCAGCACCTTACTGAAGCTCAGGTGGTAGGAAGGTGGACTGGGCAAGCCAAGCAGAGAGTGGGCAGTGGTGGGAGATGAAGGTGGTTTACATTCTGTCCCTGGGAACTGAGCTTGTTTTTGTGTGTGTGTGTGTGTGTGTGTGTGTGTGTGTGTGTGTGTGTGTGTGTGTGTTAGCTGCTTTCTCGTTGCTGTGATAAAACACCATGACCAAGGCAACTTAATTAATTCCAGCAGAGTCTCTTCGCCAAATGAGAAGCCCAATGATATTCCTAGTCTTGCTTGCTAGCTTGCTCCGGGGATCCCATCTCCACCTCCGAGGGCTGGAATTACAGATCGATTGCTACACCCACCTGACGTTTATATCAGTTCTAGAGATCCAAACTCTAGTTCTCATCTTGCTGCAGTGACTACTTTAACCATGGAACTAAAACTATCTCCTCAGCCCTAGGGAACTAAATTTGAATATATGCCAACCCATTTTGTATAGCCTTGTGAACTATTTCCCCATCTACCTCCCTCTCTCCCTCTCTCTTGACTTCTGTGAGATATTTGGGGTAATTTGATCAGGGTAAGGGAGTAGTTTCTTTCATAGAGTTTGATCTCTATATGCGGTGTTAAGCTGTGTTGACAATGAAGCCTGACTTTGACCTTGGCATTCCACTCCAGCCAATTGACATGAAAGCTATTTGTGGTTAATTTGCTGTTAGACCTAGTTAACTCAGGTCTCCAAATCTTTCCTACCCAAATACATAAGTGATACTAGGAGCTCACTGTGACTTGAGGCAGGGTATACCTGCACATGCCTACCTCTGGGTGATAGTCTCTGATTGCTGTTTTCCCAGCAAGTAGGGGTCTCCACCCCCAATCTCTTTCTCGTCAGCCTTCACCTAGTGAGACTGTTTCTCACAAGGGGATCTTGGTGAGTTAGACAAGCAAGGCCATGTTCCTCAGTGATGCCCTGGAGCTGGTGAGAGGCTACACATGGTTTGGTGGTAGGCTGTACTGAAATCTCCAAGTCAGTTGTGTCTGAGTGAAGGTGGCCCAGAGGAAAGCAGGCGTTTCTAAGGTTATTGAGTTTGCCCTGCAGGCTTCATGGATAGCTTTCTGTGAAGCCGTAAGTAAAACAGGAAGAAAAGCATATCCTTGCCTACCAAAGAGCAGAGGGCCTCCAACCCACATAATACTCCCGGTTGCCACTCTGACTCACATCTACCTTTTGAAACCAGTATGATGATCTCAAGTTAACTGAGCTCCTTCAGCAATGCCAAGTCCAACCTGTACCTCTGTCTAAACAGGAGGGCCTCCTGTTGCTGGGCTTGCTTGACTCTGCAGAGCAACACAGTGACTGAGGCCAATAGTATATCATTTTCTTCCCACCATTCTTTAGAACCCTGCGGGCTTGTCACCTGGAATCAAAGACTTATCTGAACTAAAGAGAACCTTAAAGGTCAGCTCATTCAACCTCCTACCCAGGATATGCCTTCCAGAACTAACCACCCACACTGCAGATTAGTAATAGATGTGGCTATTCAAGGCAGTTGTGTCTTTTCAGGAGAAATGACCAATCCCCAGGATGTCACGAAGCTCAGGGTAATGAGTTGGGCTGGGATGGGGGTGCGCTCTAATTCCCAACCATTATAATTAGTGGTTTCGATTCTTGAAGTCTATGATAGCTTTCCTAGTTCCCAATTAGAATTCACTACAAGCTGTTCTTGAATGTAACTCAGAGCTCTGACCCACTTTCTACCCAACAGTTGGCAATTTCCCCTCTAATATCAGTTGTTTGAGTCATCACATTTACTGAAGCAGCTGGGGACCACTTTATCTCTATTTTCTGACTTCAGGATTGTTTCCTGTTGTAGTTGTTGCTGATCGCTGTGTAGCCTGTGCAGTGGGAACAGGAGAAGAGCTGAGAGCAATTGTATGTACACTCACCTGCATCTTGGGATCATCTCAGGACCTTTAAGAAATGTCCGCACTTGGCTCTCACTCCTGGAAGTTCTGCTATGCTTCATCTGGGAACAGCCTGACCATCTGGGATTTTATGGTCTCTCTGAGTGATTCCAGCATGCACCCGTGGGTCATTATCAAGAGGGACTGGTCAGCAAGGGAGACTGTGGCCATCAAATAATGCTGACTACAGGGCGTTAAAAGTTCCTCTTAGTACCTTGAGGTCTGATATGGTGGTGTCTGTTACGTGCTCCTCTTAGTTCCCCTGAGATCTGATTTGGTGGTAGCCAAGTTTCAGGAGAATTGTTGCTGTCTATTGATGAGTGCACGGGGACAGACTGTGGCTGTTAGTGTTGAGAGAAATGACAAGGAGCAGGCAGATTGACAGCTCTCCAGTAAATTAGATGAGATCTGCAGTTGCAGCAGGAGAAGGTCAAATAAGGAGCTTGGACAAAGTGCCAGAAGTGTGGGCCGTGTCCACAGGCGATGGTTAGCGGAAAACTCTGTACCATGTCAGCACTGCTACTCGGGGACTGCAGGCTGACTCCAGGACCTGACTCCTCCTCAGCATCTTCAGACTGAAGGCTGAAGGAAAACAAACTATAGATATTATCACCAAGACTGGGGCAGTGGAGACCAACAGATGTGGGACCAGGGAAGGGCTGATGATTGGGTGGTTAGGTGTGGGTGGTCAGTTCCAGAAGGGATGCTCTAGGTGGGAGCTTGAAACAGGATACAAGCCAACTAGAAAGAGAAGGGTGTCCCTTCTTACTAGAAGGGAGCTTTTAGCCCCACCCACCAAATGTGAGGCAAGGCAGGAGGGCTTGTGACAAAGGTCACTTGGTAGACTTGTGCACAGGCATGCACAAGGCCCTGGGTTCAATTCCCTGCACCACATAAAACTGGGGCAGGGTTCTGGTGAGATGTCTCAATGGGTAAAGGTTGGGCCTGATGACTTTAGGTCGATTCCTGAGTCTCTCACTGATGGAGGGAGAGAATTGACTCCTGCAAGTTGTCCGTTGATCACCATGTGCTTGCTGCGGCATGCATGAACTCTTGCAGGCAGGCACGCTTTGGTGCACATGCATGCATGAGTGCACATACACACACAGTAAATCTAATGAACAGATATTCTTTCTTAGCTTTCTCGGTCTATGGACATGACTTGACCTCTGTCTCAGCTAATTTTCCTGTTGCTGCGATAAAACACCTCCCCACAAAGCAGCATAATGAAGAAGGAAGGGTTTATTTTGCCTCACAGTTCAAGGGCATAATCCATCACAAAGGGGATTCCTGGCTGCTGGCATGCAAAGCAGTTGGTTATAATGTATCTACAGTCAGGAAGCAAAGAGTGATTGGTACTCCTGCTCAGCTAGTTCCCTCCATTTTACACAGTCCAAGACACAAGTCCAGGGAATGGTACCATCTACATTCAGGTTGGGGCCTCCTACATCAATTAACCTAATCTATGTAATGCCTCCCAGCCATGCTCAGATACTTGTCTCCTAGGTAACTCTCAGTTTGGTCAAGTTGACAGTCAGTATGACCATTACACTCTCCCAAACCCAGGTTGGTAACATTTTTAATCTTTCATCTAAGAACTATTGAATTACACAATATATCTCTTAAGAATTCTTTAGGGGGAAAAAAAAAGATTCTTTAGGGAAAAAAAAGCCGTTTGAGCACTGTGTAGTTTGGGTTCTGCACCCTTGGAAGTTTGGTAATCTGTGAAGTTTCAGACACGTTCAGATACTCCCGTGAAATAGTAAAGTCTTTGTAGGTAATGTCACTTTTTATTTTTAAACAGATTTAATTTATACTTATTCATTTCTCTCTCTCTCTCTCTCTCTCTCTCTCTCTCTCTCTCTCTCTCTGTGAGTATGTATATGCACATTTGCATAGTTGCCAGAAGAGGATGTTGTGTCTCTTAGAGTTGAAGTTAAAGGCCATTGTGATGGACAGATGCTGTTAACTAAACTCTGGTCCTCTGAAAGAACAGAAAGCCCTCTTAGCTGCTTACTCCAGCCCAACAATGTCACTCCTTGTCCCTTGGTTACCGGTAGCAGTCCAGGTGGTGTCTGTAGATAAAGCAGTCCCTTTTTGCTCTGGGAAGGCTTCCCAGGTTCTTTTACTGTACTCTGTGGCTGTGTGCTGCTTGGATAGTATGTTTGTTCTCTGGCTTACAAGATATTTTCAGGACCACTTGAGAGGAATTTGAACTTTTTCCTCAAGGCAGTAGGGGAGCTGCTGAAGATTTCTGAACAGGCAGGCAATATGTTGAAGAAGTATTTTAGGAAAATGTACTTGGCAGTCACTTGTGGGTGGGGGATAATAATACCTTAACCCTTGGCTTGTGAAGGCGAGAGGATGCAATGATGTAAGGGGACATAAAGGCACAGGACCACCATCCCTCCTTCCTTGTCTCATACTCTGAACGGCCGCACTAAGGACACCATTATTCTCTTGACTACTCTTTTAGTTTGCTGTGGTTGATAGAATGAAATAGAACCAATGGTGAGGCTTAGACAATGTAGACGTGTTTGTCCACATTGCTGGAGGCTGTAAGTCTGAAATCAAGACCTGGCAGGGTCATCTCCTTTCCAGGATCCATCTCAGGTCTCCTGCCTTAATTCTCACCATCTCTCTCTGGCTTCATATCATTGCCCACCTACATCGTCCTGAGTCTGAATTATGTCTTCTTTCAGAAATACCAGTCATACTGGATTAATGTCACCCCACTGACCTCATGATCATACTTACCGTTGAAAGGACCCTGGCTCCCACACGTCATCACAGAGAGGTCCCGGGGGTTAGGGCTTTAAAATAGAATTTTTTGAGGAGAAGCGATTCAGTCCATAACAAAGAGTTTGTTTGTTTTCTTTTTTAATGACTCAGAGGAAGAGAATTTCCATTTGAGTAATAATGGGCTATTTTAAGAATTATACATCAAGGCTCTCTTCATTTGCCACCTATCCCAAATTATATTTGTCATCTCTTAGTACCTGATAATCCATCACTGGAGTTATTTGGTATAGTTTTAAGATCAGCTCTGTAACCAAGCATTCCTCCTTCACAGAGGAGTGATAACAGCAGCTGGTGAGCTGGTGGACGTTTTTGTTTACCAATCACGTACAGCATTTATATTCCATAACAGCCAGTCAGGGAAGCAGAAATGCCTGGTACCATCCAGAAGATTCTGCATATCCAGTCTAACGCTATGGCAGCAGCAAGTTCTCATAAGCAGCCAGCCTGGGGTCAGAAGTACCTCCACCCTTGTCTCTGTGTGGCCTTAGATGAGTTACTTGACTGTCTGTGGGTCTGTCTTAATCTGATCATAGAGCAGTTGCTGTCACTAAATGTTCCCGTGGAGTATGGGGAAGGAACCCCATTTGACAAGTGAGGGAACTGAGGCTCTCAGGTGTTAAGTGAGCCAGACGAGGCCATGCGGCAACATCCCCAACCTATTTTACTATTAAGGTTTCCCACGAGAAAAGAAAAAGAACTCTAAAAAAAATACAGACTAGTTCCCAAGGATGTATGCCAAGATGGTGGGCTGTTGCGGATGGCCGCAGGGTATAGCAAAGGGACGAGCATCCTGAGAAGAGGAAAGGCCGCAGAGACAGGGCTGATGTGTGAGAAGATCTCTGAGAACTTTGTCTTTTGGTCACAGTGTCGTAGGCCTGGGACTTTAAGCCCTTCTTGGGTATGTGAAGCCAGTGTCTGTAGTCTTTGGCTGCCTGGAACTTCCTATTCATGTGCCAGCACTATCAAGTGGGCGTCCGTGTATGAGTTTTGTAGAGTTCAACACATACCCTGTGGTTTTCTTTTCCTCATTAGGACTCCTGATAGCCTCAGAGTATCGGGTAGAAGAAAATGTGCCTCCTCTGCTCAGAAGTGTGGTTCTGAACAACGGCGCCCCGACATTCAGGCAGGAACAGTAAAAGTAAATGAGGAGCAGACACTGTTCTCAGTGGTGCAGCAGGGCCGGACAAAGACATCAGTAACAGGACCATCTGTTGTCAGATTGGAACTTGGCAAACTTCTGCAAGATTGACCGATTTTATTAACTTCAAGAATTTAAATTCACCTTCAGGGGCTTGGTTGAATTATTTTTAATTCTATTTAATTATAATGTAACTATCCTTTGTACACGTGTTTCCCCCCATTAGATTGAGTTAACTTATGGCACACAGTAAGATTTTCGTAACTTTGTGCCAGAGATCTCAGTAATTCCTGGAAAATGGTAGATATTGAATAATTGGTACGTGTTGCTCAGTTGAACCAAAAACTTAGGTATACTTAAGCTTTTTTTAAAGTCCTCTTTTCTGGGACCGTCTGTCTTAGACTTTGAAACGCACTGAATTTGGCTCAGGAGTCCAAGTTAGCTTAACAAAGCTGGTATTCTTTGATAAAAGAAGAAGCATAGCTACCTCCAATCAAATCATCCCGCTGAAATTAGAAGCGAATCCGTATTTAGAAGAGACACGGAGTTTATAGGAGAAAGGAATACATCAGGTCGCATGAGATTCTGTTGTTCATGCTGTGTGTAACAGGAATGAAGGGGGGAAGGCTCAGGTCTGTCTGTGTATCTACCTCAGTGAGGATAGGGACAGAACTGTACATAGTCCTCATTTATTTGTTAAACCCCTGGCCCCAGCACACCTGAATGTGACTGTATTTGGCAGGATGACCTTTAAAGAGTCATTAAACTGAAGCTCAGATGAGGCCCTAGGGGTGGACTATAATCCAGTCTCATTGTATTTTAGAAAAAGAAATGTAGACCCACAGGGAGTACCAGGGATGTGTATACACAGAGGAAAGACCATGTGGGGACACAGAGAGAGCACAGCCATCTGTAATATCGGGCCAGGAGAGAGGTTTTAGGCAGAGCCAAGCTCACCCATGCTTCATAAAACCTCTAGGCCTAGGAGAAAAATATATGTTGTTAGAGACACATAGTCTGTGGTGTTTATTGCAGCTGCCTAAAGAACCTAATGCAGCCACCTACTTCTGAGAACTTACAGGGCTCAAGGATTCGAGAATGTGAAAAAGAACAGTGAGGGGGTGGCAGAAACAGGCCTTTTCTTACTGCCAGGCAGTGTGCTAAGTAAGCATCACAGTGGCCAACAAAGTCCTCTGTGTTAGGCTCTGCATCTCTCCCGGTGCTAGTTCCTCAAGTCTGACCCCAGAGCCAGTGAGGCAGGGTGGGATCTTCCCCTTACAGACACCGTGATGTACACCATGGTGGCCAGCACTGAAGTTTCTGCATGTGTTCTGGGTGCCCTTCCTACATCCTCAGCAGTTAGCAAACTCTCAGGAGAACCAAGTGACTTCTACGTAGAATTTTGCTTATGTCCTGCCTAGCTCTACTTAAACTATTTGTCATATCTATAAATTGAAGTACCTGAAAACAGATGAGAAAAACTACATTTTCATACTATCATGGTGCCTCTGCTTTTTTCTTCTTCTTAAGTTCGGCGAGAAACCCAAGGGAAGAGAAAGCTTCTAGCCAGGGTATTTGACTTCAAATCATCCCGTCTCTTTTGTTCTTCCTCTAATCTATTCCACTGCATTTTTTGTAATATACTCAAGGGCAAGATTAATAGCAAGAGCAGAATCCTGCTATGAAAATTCTTTACAAAAATTTTAAGAATCAAAAAGGTGTTGGTGATACAGTTTGTAATTTGCACATGTATGCACTTGGCATTGCTAATTTACATTAAGCAACATAAAACGCCTAATTAGTGCAGGGGAGAGAGAAGAAGAAGAGATTGTTCTTTTTGCTCATTCGAGAGAAAGGTGTGGATTCATTTCAGCTCTTTGTTTACAAGGATATCTTTGCCAGGCTTCTGGGGGTGGTGTGTCTAGTGGGCTCTGCCCTGAGTCTAATCCCTTCTGGATTTATCCTGGAAGATGTTTCAGAACCATTATAACGTTGAGCAATTATGTGAAACAAAATAGGAGAAATGCTGTGATTTCTGGGGACTGGACAGAAGTAAGTCATGAAACTAGTGGCTGTGGGGACTGAAATGTTCTGTGCCCTGGGGACAGAGTGGCAGGCAACTGATTGGTGCCAGTGGCGAGTATTTATTAACACTAAGCCTTGATGTTTGATAGTCCTTGTCTCTCACACACCCAAAACTTTTATAAAGACTACAGCATGCACACCAGAGAACATTCTTTTTGGAAAAGTAAAGCTTTAATGGCTGTTGTGAGAATTTTTTTTCCCCCTGTGGGAGATGTGAACAACATCTACCTCCTCTTCCTGAGGTCCTAATGACAAGCCAATGTTTCCTTCCACCAAAGTTCACCCTGAAGAACAAATGAGTTTGTTAGGGGGTTACTTACAGAGAAAATGGGTGAGGGGTTATGGGCAGGAGGAGTGGGAGTGACCCTAAGATAGCCATTAGAAGGTTTGTACCCAGCATTGATGATGACTCCCCAATAGCTTCATAGATGTAGTCTTCTCCCCGAGTCTTCCTCAGCCTATGTAGACTCTAGCTACTAGTGGGACCCCAAGGCCAAGTGCATGCAATTAGGGCAGGACTGCGCACAACTGGTTGGGAGGAGTGGCTGGATGCTCAGGCAGGGGCCTAGTGACCGCCCCCATTCTGTGAAGGAATGTCAACAGTAGAATTGCACACGGGGCGAAAGAATGCCTATAGCCAGGTCGATGCAAGTGAGTCTGAGCGACATGTCAGAGTCAACATCTGATGGAGAATGTGAGCCTATTACAAGATGTAGACACTTCGAGCCAGGAGCTGGATTCCCAGTGTGGGAGACTAGTGAGGATTAGGTATGAATCATTGAAAATAATTGCATCAATAATAAGACTGAGAAGACTGCAAAGTTGGAGGCAGGGGGATGCACTCAAACAAAAGACTTTTTTTTTTTTCAAGACAGGGTTTCTCTGTTGTAACTCTGACTGTCCAGGAACTCACTCTGTAGACCAGGCTGGTCTATACCTCGCAGAGATCCGCCTGTCTCTGCCTCCCGAGTGCTGGGATTAAAAGCGGGGACTACCACTGCTCGGTTTCTATTGTTCTTTAACGAAGGTGTGGAAGCTTTGAAACTCTGTGCTAAGTGTCATTGAGACTTGGACTATTAATCTGCAGGCAGGGCAAGTGGTGGGAGTGAAATGTGCAAAGAGAGATTTGCTTAGTCACTAGAGAAGGTTTTAATGTACAAAGTGACCTTTTCTGGCCAGGAAATTGATCATTGAAAGCCAAGGTCCACAACATCTCTCTCTCTTAACTGCAGATTTCCTTTTAGTTTTTAGAGTTTTGTTGTCTTTCAAGCAAAGAGATTTTCTTCTGTGAATAAGAAAACCCTCCCTCCCAGGCACAGGGTTTCTGAATGGTATTACTATGCAGTGATGGAGAGAGAGCAAAGTCTTTGGTTTGTGAGTTTGTTTTGCTTCTGTGTTAAGTCAAACTCATATGGAATTTTTCATTCGTATCTCTGGGAATATTCACTGCAGCCTTGGGACAGGGTACAAAGAGAAGGTGGGCCTTGAGAGGTAAGAGAAAAGGGGCCCTGGAATGTGTGACCGGAGATCTCTGCATCTGATGTGTTATGGGAACCATTATTATCCGATCTTTAGTGCAACCCTTTGATGTAGGAATTATTTTCCATCTTATAATGAGGAAGTTAAACCTCAGAGAGATGGGGCAGAGATCTCACAGTTAGGTTGTGATGAAGTGGCCAAGTGCAGATCTGGGTCCCCAAACTAGTATTCTTTTGCCACAATAGTAAATTTCATGAGTTAATCCTTCCTACTTCCTTCCCTTTCTTCCCTCCAACTATCTCTCCCTCCCTCCCTCCCTCCATCCCTCCTTGCCTCCTGTTGTCAATATCGGAATATATGTCAATAACTTAACTAATAACTTAATTACAATTATAGCAACTAGTGGAAAAATAACTGGCTTAAATTTACAACCATGATTATATTCCAAAATTCGTGTGTGTGTGTGTGTGTGTGTGTGTGTGTGTGTGTGTGTATTCAGTGGTTAGGGATGTCCAGGCTACATGTTTCACCCAGTTAGGAGATGGGAACCCACAGGAACTATGGCTTCCCAGCGGATGGGCTTGCTGATGGAGGAGGAGGAGCAGGCCTGACGAGCAGGTGCATCCACGTAAGGATCAGTGACCTGCAGCAACAATTTGTGCACCTTGCCCGTGATACGCAGGGTGTTTTCCTGTTCCCTTAGCTACTTTAAGGTCAGGACTTTTCTCTTTGTTCTTGATGTACAAGAGCATGGCTGGGTTTCCTTTGGGGGCTCTGCTTTTATTTGTTGTGGTCTGGTGGTTTATTCTGGCAAAATATACTGCATGGATTTTTACAGCTTGCTTTATGCTTGGGCATCTTTCCACCCGAGCAGTGTGTTTACAAATGCTAGCTCCTCGCTTTTGGAAAATACTATGGAAGGGAGCAAATGTGTCAGGACATGCTGTGTGCTGAGATCAGGCAGCCAAATGCCAGCATTGCCTCTTCCTGGCAGTTCTTTTGCTCAGAATCATTCTTCATTGTGTCTGCTTTTCCAGAACTCTCTACTCTAAAATGGATCTGCTCTCAGTTGACATTCTGTTAACATTCCAATTAAAATCCTTTCAAACAATTTTTCCTATGCTTAGTATGACCATGCGTCAATAAATTTGTCTTGCAGAACTATGGAGGTGACTCAGTGGGTAACTTAGGTTCTGAGTTTGAATCTCCAGCACCCCCCATTAAAAGCTGGGCATGCCTGTTACCCCAGCAATAGGAGACAAAGATAGGTGAAGCCCCAGGGCTCTCTGGCTGTATAGCCAAAATTTTTGAGTTTCTAGCTCAGTGACAGATGCTGTGTCAGGCAATATGGTGGAGAGCAATAGAAGGTGATTCAGGTCCTGCCCTGCATGTGAACTTGCAAACAGGTACATTCACAAAAGTTCCCCCCCCCCTCTCTCTCATCTGGATGTTTGCTCTGCAGGTTCCTTCAGATACAAGCCATCCCTCATGTCCCCATTTATGGCTGACCTGCCATACCTGCTTGGTTCATACTGATGGTCAGATGAGTTCTTCTTTTCTGCTACTTCTATTCTCTAGGGTCCCACTGTCAAAATCTCCACTTTTGTTGCAGTTGTTTCTTTAATGCTTTGCCAAACACACAGAGGGGTGGACCCTAAAGGGCTGCTGGGTAATGTTGTTCTCATGCGCCCCTCTCTCCGTGTGTGAATTTTTCCACAGTTAATCCCGTGCAGGGCCTAGTACATTTCTGTAACAGGAAGACTGGGGAATTATGCCGTTTCACATCTCTGAAGTTTCTAAATTCAGGAGCTTTTTGAGTGGGGAAGATCTCATTACGTGACACCAGCAGCTGCGTGTGCTACCGAGGCCTGTCTGCGTGTAGCTTCAGAAATAGTCCACACGGGAAGGAAGATCCGAGAAACTCCAATGGAGAAGCTTTGGAGGTGCCGTTTGAGGGCAAAGAATAATTGGTAGAGGGAGGTCCACCCCACAATTTGAAAGTGCTGTAAAGGTAAAACAAGTTCCTTTCTGTAAACGGTTGATTTTAGCAGGTGTAGTGGCTGGCCAAGGGAAGAGACCAGCCTTCCGTTCCTTCCTAGTCAAGCCCGCTCCATTCACTGCAACTGTTTTCTCTATTTTTTAAAGACATTGAGGACTGACGGTCAGACTAATTCAGTTTCCATATACCCATTTGTTCATTTCAGCATTTTGTGTTTTTCCTAAATATCATTTTGGATGTTAAGTACTGTTTCAGATTCAGCAAATGAACCTATTTCAAATCCTTGCTGCCCAGTTTTGTATTTCAGACGAATATGTCATTTTAAAATGCCAGACGTTTTTAAGGAGGAGAATGCTTATTTATTAAGTCTCGAAGTCTAAGGGAAAATACAGTTATGTGCCCGCTCCTGGAGTTCTCAATGCTGCCCTTCTGCTTTGAGCCAGCTGGGGCAGACGGCAGATGCTGGGTTGGGGTCTCCTCTGGCTAAGACTTGGATCTGGGAGACTTTGATTTTTAGCTGTCTTCCCTGAGAAAGAAACTTCAGAGTCAAGTTGGAGTTTAGAGAATCATCTGAAAATGAAGGAACTGTGTCACGGCCCCCACCCCAGCTCAGTTGGGGTCCTTAGATGAAGCACGTTTGGTCCATCCATCTGCAGTCCTACCTGTGGAACGAGGAAGGCCAGCCTCAGCATGGCCCCTTTCTTCCAAAGCAAGTGAGTTCGGGTTGTACTGGCAACCTTCTCATTAGAAAGACAAGATTACATCTCTGAAAAATAAGTATTTTCTTGCATCCATTATGGTCTGTGGGACAAAATGGCTTCAAGTCTATTGCACACTTAATCTATATTTATAGTTTATAAAAAGAAAACTCAAACACTACAACCAACAGCCACACTAAAATAGTATAAAATGTAAAATGATATCTTCATTTCCCCCCTGTGAATCTTTATCTCTTTCTCTTAGGAGTTAGGAGGGAGCTTGGTATGGTGATACATGCCTATAATCACAGCATTCAAGTATCTGAGATAGAAAGATCATGAATATAGGCCAGCCCGGGCTACATAATGACACCTTGTTTTGAAACAATACAAAATAAATGAAGGGTATTAACCAGTTATGGAATTCTTATTTACCTAAGAAAAGTCATTTCTGTGCATACATAAACGTTTATATGATTATAAGTAGATGACATATACACATTCATATACTTTAAGCAAAGCCATGTTTATGGAGTGTGCTCATGGATGGTTAAGACTACCACACACACAGCAGCTTCAAATTAGAGCTGTTTGCTGTCTTACCTTGCCAGTGGATCTGATGTCTAGGTGTGATCCCTGAGTTCTCTGCTTCCTGACCCCCTGAGGCTGGTCTCAAGGTCTGTTCCCCTCTGAACAAGCTAGATGAGGTAGGAGATAGGTCCCGGCTCATATGTGCAGTTGTTGGCATCAAGTTTACCTCAGTGTGAGCCAGAGACCCTCATTTGGTTCCAGTCATATAGACACACACCTCCCAATAAAGGCACCTTGCATCATCTGTGTCCATAAAGGAGACATTCTCCTAACCAGATGAGAGCTGCCATCATGTGGAATGTCTTCACACAGGGGACACGTCTTCACCTTTGTCATGTTCTATTGGTTAGGAGGAGGTCAGTCTCTCACATTTAGGGGGAGCATGTTACAGAAAGACATGAACCCCAGGATTGTGGGAGGTGTAATAGTCTGTCTTACACACCAGCTAAATCCTGAAAGTTCACTATGACAGTACCCTGGGGAGGAAAGCTCACTGGATGCCAGAAAACACTTCTTGATTGTCTTGCTTTACCCTTCTTTACCCCAGCCAGGACTTTTATTACCAAAACTTCAGGCTATCTTGGTGCTAAAAGAGCATCTTTATTCCAGAAATCTAATTAACAGCCAACATGAAAGAAACCTTCTGTATACTGTGGGTAAACTAAAGCATCACCAGGAGAAATGGGTCAGAATGTGCAGACTCTAATAGCTAATGTTTAAATGGCTAAGGGTGATAGTTGGAATAATGAAGAACCAGAACAGCGGGGCATTGATGGATGATTTTGGCTTCATCCGTGCTCTTTGCCTTGGAGGCTTCATCGTGCCTGTGTTAACCCAGCACTGCTAACTAGTGGGGCTGAGTAGAGATGGTAGAGGCCTCTAGAAGGTTAAAGGGCAGCTGCTATGCAGCAACCATTAAAATCCTGTTGAATTACTTTATAGTATAGTGATCATAGCCTAAACTGCCGGGTACCCATTCTCTTATTAATAGACAATAATAGCCAGCTTGCGTTATGTGCTTTCTTAATTATAGCATTTATAACATGCAGAGAGGGAAAGACGCCAGCAATGCCTGGGCCAGTATCTGAGCTCCATCGGAGGGGCTGTCAGACCACGTGATTTATAGCTTTATTATGTAAAAGAGTCAGAAATGTGTAGGATGGTTTATGAAAAAAGTTTCATTGTTTATTTCTTTATTTATAGATAGGCTCACATGTAGCACAGGCTGGCTTTGAACTCACTGTACCTGAGAGTGACCTTGGACTTCTGATCCCCTGTCTCTACCTCCTAAGTGCTAGGATTATAGGCATGTACGTCCAAGTCCAGGTTATTCACAAGGCCTGGATGTCAGGGGACCACTTGAAGGCCGCTTAAGTTAACTGCTCTTTTGATTCATCAGATCCTGGGGTGGACATTGAGTCTCGCCAGCGGGGAACCTCAGGGTCCTTTGCCCCAGAGCATGGCCTGGAATTGCTGTGAAGCCTGATTCATAGCTGCTCAGGGTTGAGCGAGGGTATCTTATAGAGATTTGCCATAAATGTAAAATGCCCATGGGACTGTGATTTCATATGACAAATAAAATATACCAAATGGCTCCTTAATAATTTTATATGAAGTTTGTGCTGAAATGATACTTTGGTAAGGATACACTGAGTTCAAGAAAATATATTATTGAATACTATTGATCTGTTTCTTTTTAACCCGACTGCCGACCTCTCTTCGTGCAGTTCATGTCTGCACCTGTCTGTTGGGCAGTGCTGGTCTGGAAGAGGGGAACGTGACTCTGCTAGAATACAACCTCCGTGGCCTCTTGTCCCCCGAGGAGGAGTCACAGAAGAGTACCCCAGAGCAGGTGCTCTAGGGGGCTTTCTCTTCTGAAACAGGGGTCTCAGCCTCTCAAAGCTGCATGGTCCCCAGATCAGTTACTTCTTTGCTCCTGTTGTTTACCCTGAGGTGAGAAGAGAGTGCCCCGACCCCACCCCCAACCCCCTCACTGCTACCATCTTCGCCAGTTGTGGATCGATACATTCCAGGCAGAGAAAGTAAAAGTTCTTTTTGTATTCACCATTATCTCTTAGGGAGCTCTTATTCTTTGGCTAAGGCAGAATGTAGTCACGAAGCAATTTTTCACAGCCACTGAGTCCCTTTCCCGCCTCTCCCCTCAGTTTGGAGAACACATTTATCTTTCCGAGTGAATTCTTCTAAGCAGACTGATGACATAAAGATCAAGAACACTGTTTTTGTTTTGTAGCCAAACAGTGAGCAATTTGATTTGTGCACTAGGTGTTAATAGGCTGTTGAGTTACAATATGGACGTGTTCTAAGAAGACGTTTACACACCTAATCTTTATGGTAGGAAATCTTAGACTCTGGCTTATGTTTTGCTTAAGAAGCTCATGTTGTCTGTGTGTTTCTCTGTGTTAATTTTAAGGCTTTACTGCTTTCAACTATGGAATTAAAGAGTTTCGCCAGCAGCACTGACTTACCTAAGGCAGGGGATTGGACCTCCTCAATTAAATACCTGTGATCCAGTCTTACAAGCAGAGGATTTAGATGTCTAGAATTCCCTTAGTTTACTGTTTGTTTTCTTACTGTGCTGTGCGTAGCTATTAAGAAACAGCTTTCCTGATCAGGCAGCTGGCCGAACAGCCTCCTTTGCAGCTAGGCCTGGTCATGTGACTGTGGCTGGCCAGTGAGATGTTAGGAGATGGATTTGCTCTTTCTCAGTCACCTTTTCTTCCTCCATCTATGGGATGCAGGGTTTTCAGAGGCACATGGCCCTCACCCAGTAAAGTCTTGGGTGACTCAAGGAATACAGACTCGCTGCTCTCCACCAGTTTGCGTGTCTAACCTCAGGTCATCTCTAGTTGAGGACAGCTGTGACTGAGGCACACCATAAAACTGTAACTCATGACACTGAGGTTTTTCTCTTGAGGTTTTTCTTAGAACTTGGCTGCATGGTTCTCAGCATGAGCTTTGTCGGTGACAAGGTTGTGTAGCAATGTCCAAAGGTTGGACATGCCTGCCAGACTAAATAATCAAAACCAGCATTTTAATGAGAATCCCCAGGTAATACTGTGAACAGGAAAGCCTGGGAAACACTTGTTTAGTTGAGGCCAATGTAAGCTTTATAAACAATCTTGGTGGAGACATGTGGAGAGTTTTAGAAATCACAAATAATCTAGAGCACTGACCCACAGATTTGCACTCCCCTGCATGTTCTGTAAATAACCCCCCCACCATTTCATCCTCCTCATCTGCAGCAAGGTTAAGCGGTAGAGCCTGCCAGCGCTTCCATGAATGGGTAAGGAGGTCTCCCACGTGAACAGTCCCCATGAAGACCAGAGTAAGGAATGCAGAGGGGAGCTTGTAAGTTTCCATCTCTCCCAACTCCATTTTCTTGCTGTCATTTGAATTGTCTACAATTTATTGAGGTCAATATTAACTTCTGTAGCTGACTTATACAGACTAAAATGCTAAAAAGCTTTGTTACATACTTAGGAATGATTGGATGTCCATCTAGCCACTATTCCTGGTCTACAGAACAGGTACCATCTGGTATCCCTCTGATAAGTATAAAAGGCCCTGGAAAATCAGCCTCTCAGGTGTTGATAAGGGAGATTTGAAGATTTCCTGCCATATAGATCTAGAGATGTCAGAGACCAGCAGGGTGGGAACATTTGATGTCTACGCGATGCCTGCTGTTTCTAGTAAGAGCTGTCTGTGCCGAGTAAGGCACAGGACTTTAAAACTGTCACCAAAATTCCCCCTATTAAGGAGTTTTAATTAAGAAATCTAGAGAGATTTTGCTTTTTTGATTTAAATTCTATAGAGAACTAAATTATTAAAGTACTGGCTTATTTAAACCTCATCATTTTAAAAATTAGAACCATATGCACACATACATGCATGAGCATACCATATACCTATGCACATAAACACACGCACATACATATACACATGCACGTATATACACACATGCGTATACACATATGCACACATTTACGCATGCGTACATATATAAACATAAATACATACACATAATGCACATATATATATATGCACCCCCATGCATACCTGTGCACACATATACAGACACATGCACACATATACACATGCACACACGAACACACACTTGGATGCACACATGCACGCATGCACACACGTATTCACATTTCCTGAAGAGAGAAAAAAATATAGACAAGCTGAAGGGATTGTGTAGACTATATAACTACACAAAGATGCATACACACATATAAACACTCACACACACACAATTATGTGTATAAACACACAAATACCTTCAGTTTCTCTCCTGTTTTCCCAGCCAGTCCTTGTAGACATGAATGACAACTTCCGTTTGTTGCAATGATTTTAATAGAAGAACGTCGTGTGTAAGAACCATGAATCTGGTGACAGGGAAAAAAATGTGTGACACTTGCAGTTGATCTATACTATGCATATCCAGTTCTTCCAACCTGGGGGCGTGTCCATCGAAGTACTGAAAAGTCATAGAAAATTTTACCCAATTCTCATTTTCCTTCATTTCTCAGCTAGCGCATCATGCGGGTGTCTGTGCTCAGGTGCCTGTTTGTTTGGTTGACATAGGGAGGTAAAGGGCAGCCTCCTTCTGAAGAGGGAGGAATGACTCTCTACAGTATAGCATCATCCCCGAAAACCCATCTTAGCTTCACCGTTGCCTCCGTTAGTGGTGGTAGGCAGAAAACTGAGCAATTACAATGTCATGATATTTGAGTTCAGGGACAGGAGAGATGGCTCAGTGGTTAAGAGAACAGACCGCTCTGACTAAGGACCTGAGTTGTGTTCTATCACCAATGTCAGGCAACCCACAACCCCTATAAGACCAGATTCAGGGGATTCAGCTCCCTCTTCTGGCCTCTGTAGGCACCTGCACCCATATGTACATACACAGAGAGGCACACATAAACACACAACCAAAAATAAAATTAAATCTTAAATAAAAAATCTTTAAGTTCAGTGAGCCAGGCCTTCCATATGGAAACTTCAGTTATTAGGTGTTCTTCATACATTATCTCAGTTACTCCTCGGAGCAGTCCTGTGTGACTAACACTGTGATATCATGTTCTGGGAAAGAAGACTGAGGGAGATATCCCTTGACCCCGGCCACCTGGCTCCAGCAGAGAACTCAACACACTGACCCTAGGGTATTGCATTTTATGCCTTTGGATCTGGATAACACATGGAGATCCAGAAGATTCAGAAAGATTCAGGCTGCTCAGAGATATGAAAATGGCCCACAGGCAGGGTGGGACTTCCAAGGAAATCAATTCCATTCCCTTCCTAATGGGCCATGCTAGTTTGCAAAAATCAAGAACTGTGATGATTTAAGATGCGTGTGGACTCTTCTCGATTTCCATAGAGCCTCACTCAGCACTCCTTTGGAGATGATGTCATGACTCTTTTGTGCGAGCTTGGAATGTGTTCCAGGGGAGAAAACCAACATATCTTATAAATGTTATCCTGAAAGCACCCTTGAGGCTTAGTGAGTTAGTTATCTTTTGAGAGGCAATTAGGCTGTGGTTGTTTAGGTTCATTTTTATGAACCTTATGCCACTGAAAACTAATATTTACACACATACATCCGCACATCTATTTATAGAAACAGAACTCCATGAAGCAACACTTGCTCTTAGTATATGTGATAGACTCTGGATTAACGCATTCCATCCCATTCATCTTCACCAAGGAGAATGCCAGTTGTGAAAAAGCTGACTTCATTGCATACTCGTGGGAGATACCCCAAGAATCGGACAACCGGGACACTGAGTGCTTCTCCCAGGCACAGAAGGGTGGAGTCGGTTGGTATTATGTTGATTCCTTTCTGGTACTTTGCAACTACCGTCAGTTGTGACATTTATTTGTCCTTTTAAAATATTGGAGAAGCGAGCAGTCCCGGTGTTAGATCCAGCAACATGCCCTCGAGCCGTTCCCACCGGCACTGCAGATTTTTCTGAGCACTGACCCTGTGCCAGGAACAGGAAGGCCAGCAGTGACAGGAATGGAGTCACTCCACTTGACCACCTGACAGCCTAATGAGGGAGAGCTAGGGAAAAGCCAAGACTTCGGGTCTCTGGTGTTTCAGATCCTGTATGATTGTGCAGACTTTGCCAGCTGAGCATCCCTGATCCCAAAACCCCACATCTGAAGTGTCCTGCAGTGTAGAGCAACCCTCTGAATCTTGGATTTTTCATCTAGAAATGCTTAGCAGGTCCGTCACCTATAAGATGGCATAGTGCTTCGGGGCAAAAGTAAAGTTGGCTGAGCTGTGGTGACATTTCAGCAGAGGACAGCCTGAGCTTCTCCCCAGGGCCCTCATCATATGCTGGGCTTTTGTTGCTCTGAAGCAGCGGCTCTTGATCAGGGGGGCAAGTTTGAGATATCTAGAAAACATTTTGCAGTATCTTGAGAGTTCGTGTCTTGAGACAATGTTGGTTGGCCCAACTCAGATGGAGAGTGACACTGGCAGTAATAGAAAGGGACTGGATGCTGCTAGTACCTGTCGTCTATAAGGCAGAGAATGTCAGAACAACCTGGCACAGAATGGTGGTAGTCACATTGTGTAGACAGCCTTCTCTGTCTGGTTCAGGACACATCTCCTAGAGAGGTCTGCTCAGTTCCTGTTCCCCTGGGCTTCCTTTGCTGTGGCCCTCTTGGAGATGTAATTGTCTCATACAGATCATCACTGGATAGGCACTGATTATGGCAACATTAGAATCCTGCTCCATGCTTTTGTCCTGTCAAAGATTCATTTATAGAAAACACATTGAGGGCAAGAGCTATGATGGCAGGACATGCTTTTCCACGACACACTGTTCCAGTCTCCATCTGTTAACCTTGTCACTGAGTGGGTTGTGGACATTTGAATAGGACATTTGAACGTCAGAATTTTCAGCCTAACTTATAAAAAAAAATATTCAAGATCTCTGGGTCAAAACAACCTATTGGAACCCTCCTGTCCCTCCTTTGTCTCTCCCATTTCATGGCTGTGGCTCCAAAGGAAGATGAAGGATTTACTTCTTTTTCAACAGCACATCATATGTCTCTTGCAGCCTCTTGGGAGTTGACTCTCAGCTTCCAGGATCTCCTGTCCATCCACAGAGCAATTTAAAAGATGCCCGAGCCACCAAAAAGAAGACAATATCTTTTTCTATTGAAGATCGAGCACAGATTCTTACGCCATGAAGAACACATTGGCCAATCCTTCTCCTGGTCCTGGTGTGCAGGGAGGGAAGTGGGGTGGCAGGTAATTTTCTTTATCCCACATGCTCCTGTGTACCTGTGTCCTGTTGAGACATAACTGTCACATTAGACTGATGCCAAACCAGATGCTCTGGCCTGAGAATCTTAGAAACTCACTCTGAGCCAAGATCTCTAGACAGGGACCTCAAGGATGTTTTAGCAACAGTGGATAACAGGGGAGGGGTGTCTCAGGAAAAAAAAATGCTTGCACTTCTGGACTATCTCGTCAATTCAACTTTCAGGGGTTCCTGGAAATACTACTTACTCCCCGACATCTAGCCAAAGTTGAGCTGGATCTGGTCAGGGTATATGGACTAGAAGAAGGTATCCTGGCTCCTAGCCTCCAGTTATCCACATATCAGGAGGGCCTTTCTACTTGGGATCAGTTTTGGGTGACTCACACATTAATCAGAGCTGTCTAGTCTGAGGGTTACTGTACTACCAGGAGGCAGCAGCTTCAGCGGCTGCTCTCATGTGGGTAGAGAAAGTGTTCCCCACTGGGCTTGAGGTGGGAGGGGCTTTGGATTTGTTGCTTAGGAAGGAAAGCAGACAGGTGGTCCTTAGAGTCGTGGGGACCAGCAGAGTGTTCGCTTGAGAATGGACTAAGGCATCTATTTAGAGATACTTTTCAGCTGTGGTACTGGAGACACTGTACCACATGCTGGAGAATTGCCATCCATGTCTATGCAGTGTGTGGGAACCCCTATTCTATTCCTGAGTTTTCTCCTGGCAGATTTTCTCTTTTCACTGGGAGCTTACACGAGAAACATTCTCTGTATTCTTCCCAGCCCTCCACGATTCTCTCTTCCTGTTTGTTGTTTTCATGGCACGCAGTGGAAGGTTTGCATTCTGGGTTAGTCACCCAGAAGAGAACGGGATAAGCAAACCAAGGCAAGGGGAGCTGTGTCTCAGTTCACCGTCTTCGATTTCACTTGGTCATGTTTCTACTTTAGGGCTACTATGCAATAATAAACTCTGGCTTTTAGTACAGGCAAAGTGCGTCGCTGTGGTATTGTCTCTGTAATGTCTGTGTCATTCTTGCATTACAACAAAAACTTTATTGAGAGCGTACTGTGGTCTGTGTATAGAGCTGGCCTGGAGGGGATTGTGAAGATGAGGTGACACGCATTCCTCCTTTCTAGTAAGAGTGAGTGGAACAGAGGCAAGATGGTGGTCTAGGAGACTGTACACTCTCTCGAAGAGCAGAGCTTTAGAAGGAAGCAGGACAGTATACAAATGATGGTCTGATCAATGAGACTAGAAGTCCTCCTGGGTGGTGACAGTGCTTAGGTACCATGGGTCCCCTGAGCCAGTAATGGCTGGTCTGTGTTTCCTGTGTATGAATTGAAAACTTACGGCAATATCCAGGAGCACAAGGGCAGGGGAAAGAACAGGAAACTGACCTACAAATATGGGCAGTGCTAGTTCCAACTACTCAAAACAAAACATAACAGGTCTCATGGAGTTCAGGCTGGACTTGAACTATGTAGTTAAGGATGGCTTCGAACTTCTGATCTACAAAGTGCCTTGGGTTTGCCATCATGCCCAGTTTATGGGCGCTGGGGGGGGTGTCAAACTCTGGGCTTCATATATGAGAAGCAAGTACCCTCTCAACTGAGCTACATCCCTAGCCCCCTATTCTTCTTCAGTCTGGTGATAAAGAAGAGTCTTGACTTTAATGTCATGGAGTGTTAGGTGGGCATGTCCTTCCTAGTTCTTCCTCCACTCCATGTCAGGACACAGTGGAGGAACAATCGATTCTGTGGAAGGAATTATCACTCAAAAACCAAAAAGTAATGAATTTAAGAGAGAAATCCCACAGGGAGCTTAAGGCAGGTTTTTGTAATATATACCTTCCCTGTAATGATGAGGAATTTGAGGTTCTGTAACAAGAAGAACAAACAAACTGTTTCTAAGATGTATTCAGGAGGTAGGAAGCATGCATTTGAAGAAGCACATTTGAGGACCCAACAATATGGCATGCATTGTCTGTTCTCCCTCTCCCCACCAAAAAAGGTAACACAGGCAGCTTCCCCCTGTGCTTTGAAAGTCCCCATGAGATGGGGGAACAGGATTCTTAAGTTTGCATGCAGACAGATCTGCCTTCAGAGCAAGAGGAGGACTGCAGGAACAGACATCATCAAAAGGAGCAAGTACTTGGGTCTGTGCTCAGACTAAGGACACAGCAGTGAACCAAACCACGTCTCTGTGTCCTGCTTCTACTGACATGCCTTTATGCTCATTATAGACTTCTCTTTTTTCGCTGCCACGAAAGCTCCAGGAGCCAGGCTAAGCCTTCAGAGAATCCAGAGCAGGAAGCAAGAAGGAGGCTGGGAAAGAGCAAACTTGGGCTGTGAATGGTGATTGGAATCTGCCTAAGTAGAGTATTTTAAAGTAGGAGATGCTGGGAATATAAAGCGCATTAATTTTATGTATTTCACAGACTTACATTTACACAGATAACTATATAATCTTTAAGAACTAGGAGACTCCATAATCACCCAGAAGGATCCCTTGTACCCCTTTCCCATCAGCCTCTCTCCCCCAAGTAACTTTTATTCTGGCATCTATCACCATGATTCATTTTGCCTGTACTTGAACTTGGATTAAGGAAGTCATGTGACATGCACTCTTTTGTTTCTGACTCCACTCTTTCAACATTATTACAATGAAACGTGTCTGCATTGTTGAATGTATCAGGCATTGTTCAATGCTGTGTGCAATTCTACAGTATGAATGAACCACTATTTAGTTCATCTTTTTACCCGTGGATAGAATTTTGGGTTGTTTCTAATTTTAGGTTCTTCCAAATGAAACTGCTGTGAATGTTCCTCCGCATACCTTTGGGTGGGCACTCACGTCTTAGGAATGTGTAGCGAGAGATGACAGACTGTGATTCATGTGAGGCCTATTGGCCCTGTCTGCCCGTGTGCTCTGCTCTTGTGTCCAGGACGAAGGTAGCACCAATGGTGTCTGAGCATCTGGAGCTGGGAAGGCTCTTCTATAAGAAAGGCAAATGGGTAGAGTTCACAGTAGAACAGGGTCCTGGGGAGATCCCAAAGGAAATGAAGTGGGGTATAGCTAGGTCCAGTAATAATAGTAATGCTACAAACAAAAACGAGTTTAATAGGCTGGGGGTGCAGTTCATGGTAGAGAATTTGCCTCACATGGACAAGGCCATGGTCTCAATCCACAGCAACACACACACACACACAAAACACACACACACACACACACACACACACACACACACACACACCCCAAGTAAAAGGACAGAGGCAAACATGTTAAGATGAGCACTCTAGAAGATCTTGTCGGTTCCATTTATTCAGTAATAAAATGAAAGGGTTGCATGAGTGGAATGTGAGTTGCCACCATCTTATAGCCGTGTCAATAGTTGTACAGCTGTGAATTACACTTTAGTAATAAGTTCTATGATGATTTACTAAGACAATCCCATAGTTTCTTACGTCTGTTATTTTAATATCCACGTCTATATGGTAAGAGGAATCGAAAATGAGCGTGCTAGCTGAGCCTCGGTCTCCAGGAAGATTTCGTTCCAGAATGCTTCACCCCTCAGGGACATGAAAAATCTCTGAATGCTCTAGTGCCCTGGATAAAAACGTGTTTCTATGTAACCTATGAATAGCCTCCCTTGCAACATCGTTACTTACAATGTTAAATGTGATATGAAAACTCTAATATGGGGTTCGGAGGGATGGCTCAGCGGTTAAGAGTGTGGACTGCTCTTGAAGAGGACCTGAGTTTATTTCTCAGGACTCACTTTGGCCAGCTCAAAACTGCCTACCACTCCAGCTTTTTTGGCTTCCGCAGGCACTGAGTATACACCCCTCACCTCACAACACACATATAGAGGCCAGCATAATAGTTTAAATGAAAATGGCCCCCATAGGCTCATAGATGTGAATGCTTGGTCATTGGGGAGTGACACTATTTAAAAGGATTAGGAGGCGTGGCCTTGTTGGAGGAAGTGTGTCAGTGGAGGTGGGCTTTGAAGTTTTTAAAATCCCAGGCCAGTCCTGGTGGCTATCTCTTCCTGCAGCCCTCGGATCTGGATATAGAACTCTCAGCTCCTTTGCAGCACCATGCCTGCCTGCTGCCATGCTTCCCACCATGACGACAATGGACTAAACTCCTGAAACTATAAACAAGCCCCAGTTAAATGTTTTCCTTTATAAGAGTTGCAGTGGTCATGATATCTCTCCATAGCAATAGAACACCGACCAAGTTAACAGACAATTCAGTACTATTTTAAATAAGATATATTTAAATGTTTTAATAAATAATTGTGCCACATTGTTCAGCAACTAGTGAAAAGGGGCAAAATAAAGTGTCCAAAATATTTTTGGCATGGGTCTGTTGAATCGTTGGAGGCAGAACTCACAGGTGTATGGGCCGGCTCGGTGGCTTCTTAGGGCTTACTAGACCAGTCAAGCTTTTGTCATTAGTACTTCAGGGGAAGCTGTTGAGCCTCTCTCCATCCACTTTTTGTACCCTGAGAGCATGTCCCCCCAGTAGCCTTCTCCATATATATTAGTCCATCCCCTTCTAGACTCTGGCTACATGAGTCACTGCACCCTGCTGGTCTGATGGCTCTTCTGTCTTGCTCCCTGCAACCCACCGTTTAGGTGGGACACACATTGGGATCCATCTTCCTTCATTCGTTCACAGTGAGCTATCAGGTCCTTTTGCTGACATGTGTCCAGTCATACCATTTCTAGACGTGGCCCAGACTTCTCTCTCCTTTCCTGACTTTAGCCAAGTGGCCAAAAAGAGCCATAGTTCCAAGAGGACACTTTCATATCTTGTGGCTTCCTGTCTCACTCCAGCCTTTCTGATGCTCATCGAGTGCTGTTACATGGCTCACCCACGGGTGGAGCCTGCTCTGGAGAAGTCAGGTGGGGGTCCTGTTGGATGTTCACTTATGTCAGTTGAGTAAAGGCTAAATTATAGATAGCTCAAGGTGGTTTGTTTGTTAATCTAAGAAACTGCTTTGAGAAGTGAAAAGAGGAATCTGCCCCTAGTTGTGGGGTTAATTATTCCAACAGTTAACAGGAAAGATCATTTCTCCACTGTTATGCAAGTTTATTCCTTTGCTTCATTTCTGTGGCTGAAATGTATTCTTAATTTGCATATGATAGCCAGCTTCAAGTATGGCAGGACTGCTGGCTTAGTGAGAAACATCATAGACTAGAATTTACATTTTCACAGTTTCTACCCAGGCACCTGGGCTAGCAGGCACCTCAGTTCATAATAGCGCCCTGTACCAGGAAGGCTTGGGTTTATTAAGCCAGAGATATTTCTACCAGGAATAGTGGGCAGCATTGCTCCATGGCAAAGATAGAAAGCTGAGCTTTCTATGAGCCACAACCATATATAGAGCTTGACAGGGCCACACAAGAAGCAGAGTGTAGATCTCTACCAGCATCAATTTTGTAATATTCCCTACCATACTGTTAGCTCTATGTAAGATGGAGGTCTTCAGATGATGTGTGAATTGAGCCAGCGCTATAGCCATGGTCCCTGAACTTTGGGATTGGCTCCACCTGGTGTTTTAATCACTCTTTCACTGCTGTGACAAAATGTCTGTCAAAAGTAACTTAAGGAAGGAAGGGTTTATTTTGGCTTACAGTTTCAAGGGATACAGTCCATCATGGCCGCAGACGCAGGAGACATCTGGTCACACTGCCTCCACACTCAGGAAGCAAAATGTGATGGATACTTGTGCTCAGCTCACGTTTCTTTTAAGTCAGGAACCCCCCTCCCCACCCCCATCCCCCACCCACAGAATGGTACTATCCACATTTAGGGTGAGTCTTAAACTGTTTCAATTAATCTAATCTAGAAAATCCTTCACAGGTATTAACAACTCGCCACATTCCACTCCTGGCCCCCGCAGGCTGGTTGTGACTTCACAATGCACAAATGCCTTCAGTCCAGCTTCACAAGTCCCCAGAGTCCCCACAGCCTCAACACTGTTTAAAAGTCCAAATTTCCCAGTGTCTTCTGAGACTCATGGCACTCTCTGAAAAATCAAAATAAAAAATGCAGATCACATACTTCCAACACACACACACATATATATATATATATATATATATGTATATATGTATATATGTATATATGTATATATGTATATATGTATATATGTATATATGTATATATGTATATATGTATATATGTATATATGTATATATGTATATATATATATCTCCTGTTTTATATGAAAAATATATAATATATATATATATATATATATATATATATATATATATATATTTTACAGGATACATAGTACCATTCCAAAAGGAGGAAAAAAGAGGCATAGTGAGGAAATACTGCACCAAAGCAAGTCTGAAAACAAGCTGGTCAAACTCCAAATTCTGTACTTCCATGCCTGATGTCAAGAGCTCTTGAAGTCTCTACGCCTTTCAGCTTTGTCAGTGCAACACATTTCTCTAGCTTGGGCTGGTTCCACGCCCTGTTAGCATCTCTCCTCAGCATGTTTCCCATGACCCTGACATAGCCAACATCTTGGAGTCTCTAATACAATCCAGGGTTCACTTTCACAACTTCATGCGAGGGTCTCTCTGGGTCTGTATGCATGGACACCCCTTACACACATCTGGCCTCAGCAGCTTTCCTTAGCCATGGCAGGAGATTCAACAGCCCTCTTCTGGTGCCTTTGACTTTAGTCTAGACCATGTGGCTGAAGCTGCCCAGTTCTTCTGCTTCCTGAGGCTGGAAATTGACTCCTTCATTCAGTTACGTTTGCATCAGCTTTCTGCTGTGCACGGTTTGGTTTCCTTTACTGCTTAAGCTTTTCTTTAATTCCTTGCACAGGATGGAAGCTTAGCTGGGTGGAGTCTTGTCCTGAGGTCACCACTCCCTTTATTCCATTTAGTATTAGACTTTTCTTTAACCTTTTTGTCTCCATGAGCACAGGTCTTAGCTCTGCTTCACTTCCCAGTGCTCCTTTTTTCCTCAAACTGTTTTGTGTTTTTCCTTGCTTAGCGTGTTTCTTTTCATTATAGATCTGCATAAGAGTGACCATTAATACACAATACACTGATACTCTAGTACCACACAACACAGTCAACACTAAGCTGTCTTGAAAGCTCCTCTGCCAATACCATCAATCCAAAACTCTTCAATTTAGCTTCGTGCAGGTTTTTCAGACAAGGGCAAAAAGTAGCCATATTCTTTGCCAAGATATCACAAGAATGGTCTCTAGGCCACTTACTATGTTCTTCTCCTCTGAAACTCTTTGAGCTGGCCCTCCACAATTCAACTCACCCTCAGAACTGTGTTCAATGCTCTTATTAGAATGATCTATTAAGCCCCAGTTCAACTGCTTTTTTAATCCAAAATTCCAAAGTCCACATTCTGGCAACATCAAGTGGTATCATGGTCAGGCCTGTCACAGCGATACCCTACTCCTGGTACCAACATCTGTCTTGGTCAGTGTTCTATTGCTGTGAAGAGGCATCATAACCATAAAAAAATTAATTGGGGCTTGCTTACAGTTTCAGGGGTTTAGTCTGTTATCATCATGGCATAAAGCATGACTGCATGTTGGCAGAAGCTGGAGTAATAGCTGAGAACTACATCCTGATCCACAGGCAGAGAGAACTGGACTTGGCATGGGCTTTTTAAACTTCAAAGCCCAACCCTAGTGACATACTTCCTCCAACAAGGCCACATCTCCTAGCCCTTTCAAATAATGCTTCTCTCTGGTACACTAAACATTTATATCTATGAGCCTATGGGGGACGTTCTTAATATATCCAACTACAGGTATTTACATAGAATTGCTTCCATGGTAAATCTAAAGCACACCAAGATTGAGACTGTATATTCTTGGGGCCCTCCCCACACCTTCTGGATCACAACTTCAGGTTAGGGGTAACAGGTAGTGTTTTAAGAAGCCCTCAAGATGTTTCTGAGGCTAGGAAAGTTTTCCTTAGGGTGGCGTGCTATGTTTGTCCTGAAGATCATCTCTGCTGATACTCAAATTTTCAGATTAGAGCTAGAAAACTAATGGGGGTTTGAGCAGGAAGTCTGGATGTTTGCTTGCTGGAGAATCCTGAGTCACATGCATTAGTCAGTGGTCCTTCACTGTAACAAAAGGTAATTAATTTAGAAAAATATTTTTTGGCTCAGGGTTTTAGGAGCTTTGGTACATGATCAGAAAAATCCACCGGGCTCTAGAGGGCGGGACCTGCTTTCCTCATGGTCAGAAAATAAAGAGAAGAAGTAAGGGGCCAGGCTCTCCTGAACTCCTTCAGAGACACACCCCAAATGGCCTGAAAACCTCTAATAGAGACCCTCCTCTTAAAAAGTCCCAACACCTCCCAATAGCACCACCCCAAAAACTAAGCCTTTAACACGCAGACCTTTGAAGGCACGTTTAAGATACAAACCAAGACACTAGTTGTATTTCATTTTCATTAATTTCTGTGGTAATGAAAGTTAATACAATGTATCCTATTTGAGCATAATACTAAAGTAGCAGGTGTGTCCCCAGCAAATGGAATATTGGCATCGAGAAGCTGTGAGTTGGACTGATAAAGCAGGTGTTATTTGCAGCAAATATGAAAGATGCTAAATGTTTGTTTAATTGAATACAATAGGAAATGGATGGCTCCTTCCAAACCTATGGAAAGACCAATGAAGGCAGCTTGATCTTTCCCTGTATGATCCACAGTCTTTCTTCCTTCATTAGGGAAAATCTCAGTCTCTACTGATCATTCAACTGACATTCGTGGAAAAGTCTGTCTCAAAAATGCCCCTAAATCTATTCGCTTGAGCTTTATTTCTGTTCATTATCAATTTCGAAAACTGAAAACCCACCCCATCTATCTCACATAGCATCAGCATGACCCTGTTATAATTCCGTTTGTAGTCATGTGCTCTCCAAGTTCCGGAAAACCTGGGAGGAAGTGTAACATCTTGTAATGCTATAACATCATAACACCCTTTTAATGTTGCTTTAATTAAAGCAGTTGCCTTGATTTGTCCCGTTCATTATAATTCGTATCACAAAAAGATATTTAGAGGACTTGTACTCAGTTGGTGTGGAATATGGGATTTCCCACTCTTGACTTCCGTGAACCATTTTCTTTGCCGCGTGGCTTCTTATGTTAAGGACAAGTGGGTCCCTACTGAGATATCCATTCACAGTTGCAATTGTGCGTTGTTCAAAGCCATTGAGAGGACTTTTGGGCTAGTTGAGTGTGGAACATGGCTATATGCTACAGGCAGGATACTAAACTTTTAATGTTGTTCCGAACGCTACAAGATAGCGAAGTGCTTGTTCCTTTAATGTATCTACTGTTGAAGAACGAACTACGTATGCACTGCTGTGACTTGAGCCCCGAGGTGTGGGGATTTGGGGAACCTACGTGCTATGGAATGTACTAAGTGGGGTCCTGCAGTGTCTAAGCTGCATATTACATACTGTATGGGAGCAGGTATCTTCAGTGAGCTTTGGCTGGCGGGTGTGTTTTTGAACTTTGATGATAGGGGGGAAATCCCCGGATTCTTTATAACCTTGAACACCAACTAGCAGGGCTTTGTCTTTAGCAGTCCTAGTAATAGTGCAAAATTTCGTTTCATGTTGTTCCCCTCTCCTGTCAGCACTTGCGCGGTTTCTGCTTGCCTAAAACAAAGTATAAGGGTGCCCGAGGTTGCAATTAATTTGAATGAGCAACAGTTTGTCCTTCACACCAGTTTGCAATAGAGGTAATAAGACAGATTGTCTGTAACAAATGCGTGTGCAAACAGGTGACCAAGTCACTGCTTTGCCTAAAAAGGGAGCAGGGTGAGAAATGACGTAGATCTTTTGTCCTCTACGCTGTGCGTGACCACTTGGTCAGTTTGGATTCTCATAATTCAGAAATGAAAATTATTTTTCCCATAGTGAAATCAGGCTTTAAGGGTTTTTTACTGTTGTCTCCTTTAGAAAATAAACAAGTTTATTTTTTTCCGTTTACTCCGACGAAATGGATTTTGCAGTGCCAGGTTAGTGCTTGGGGCATGGCCCAGTAGCCCTGTAGCTACTTAGTTCTCTGGAAGAGGGGGCAGCATGTCATAGAAAACTATCGAAAGATATGTGCAGATCAGGCCTGGATATTTTAGGGCAAAGTAAATTATGAATAATGTTTCCAAGAAGCTGGAGATAAGTGAGGGAGGCACACAGTTCCACAGGAGGTCAGCTGCAATTTCCCAGTGTGGAAGAGCAGAAAATCTATTTTGGGAAATCATGTCAATGGCCATTTTGGGTTTAAAAAGTATGTTTTTAGATAGAGATTGTATTACTTTTAAATGTTCGTGTATCACGCACTGAGAATATTCTCCCCATGCTCCCCGCCCCGCCACTTCTTCCCCTTCAAATTCTTCCCCTTTGTTTTCCAGAGTCTCACTTCTATTTTCCAGTCCTGTATACATACATGATTTTATGCATCTTCATGAGATCTAGGAATCCCAAGTGAGAGGAAATATGTGATATTTGTCTTTCAGAGACTGGCTTAATTTGTTTACTGTTGTCTCCAGCTGCATCCGTCTTCCTGCAGTGACCTGACTCATTCATGCATGCATTCATTGAGATATGGCTTCTTTTGTAGTCCAGGTGGGCCTTGAAATCGTTAGATACCCTCGAATGACCTTGAACTTTTGATACTCTTTTTCCATCTCCAGAGTTGGTAGGGTGACAGGCACGTGCTCCCAGGCCCAGTTTCTGTGTGCTGGAAATTGAACTTAGGGCCTTGTGCATGCTAGGTAAGCACTCTACCAACTGAGCTATGTCCCAAGACCAGACTCCCTTCTTTAGGGCTGAAAAATTCGATGGTGTCTTTTTTTGTCAATCCATTCCTCTGTTGTTGAACAAAATCTCCAACAGTTTATAACGCTTTATAAAATATATCCTAACGCACTTTGGAAAAACATTTAGACTTATCACCCCCATCTTGATCATGCCATATGCAAGTGAAATAAAGGGTGAAGCAGTATCTGTTCACTTAGGTGACACTTGCTTTAACCCCGTTAAGTTCCTCGATACAGTAGACAAAGATCACACAGGCCAAACATGTTTGTTTCATGTAGTTGTTTTTGATTTTTAAAGCACGTTCTTCAAAATGGCCCTCAGAGATGCTAATGAATGACATGTTTGGCAATCTTCTGATATGATAGGGTAGCCTGGCTTCACATCACCTTAAACAAGGTCAAGCTGAAAGTGGACGAGATAAAGAATTCCACGGTGGTTGTCTGTTTCATCCCGCTCGAAGAAAGCCCGGCAGAGGTATTGTAATGCTCCAACCTGCAGAATTGCTTCTGTCTGTACAAAACTCCCTCTATCCTTTAATTCACAGCGTTCATACATCTTCCTGCATGAAGCTCCAAGAACAAGCAGGACCTCTTGTGTAATTTGGGTGATTAATTGACTCTAGGTCTGGCCTACCACTTACAGTATGGTTATATAAATTATCGCAATCATATAGGCAAAATGGCAGGCAGGTTTTTATATCATCTGGCTCTGTAGTTTTGTTTGTTTTGCTTTTTTTTTTTTTATCGTGCCTTCATGGAGAACAGTTATTAATTTCCAGTCCCAAGGTTGGACGCTCAGTTCTGATTTGGAACATAATAGTCCATCAGTCTGTAACACGGTGGGCAGTGTGGGAGATAGGATGTGAGAGATACCCTGAGTCTGGAAGCGGGTGGGGGGATGCATCAGCAGCAAAGAGGATATTGCAAAGAGGATTCAAGATGTAAAAGAGCGGGAGCGTACCCTAGAGTCCCAGAACCAAGGAAGTGAAGCCAAGAGGATCTTGAGTTCAAAGCCAGCCTGAACTATATAGTGAGACACGATCTCAAAACAAAACAACAAAATGTATGACAGCAACAACAAATGTATTTGAGTCCACACTTACGACTATGAAACGGCAACGCTAGAAAGGAAGGCGGAATGCCACGTTCTGGTTACTTTGTGCATGACAGGAGTCATTTGAGCTGGATGATGCACTATCATTTGCTTATTGTGCTTTGCAGTTGTTTTACATTCTATGGTTTCTTGTGTGTTCAACACAGGTTGGAATCTTTGTTTCGCTCACTGGGGTGTCTGAGAAGCCGGAAAAATGACTGTTCCCTGTGCATAGTATCTGAAGAAGAACCGACAAGTAGCTTCCCTTCCTGGCCCACACATAACCAGCAGCTGTGTATGAACCCCACCTTCAAAAAACACCGGGGACCTATAATTATCACAGTTGCTGCCCCCGTCGCCTGTCCTGATCGTTCCCGTTTGTGTCTGCTCACCTCAGTACTGTCCCACCCCGCCTGTCTCCCTATCCCACTCCTGTCTCACCCCTGCCCAGTCCATTCCTCGTTATGTTTTAAGCTTAGCCTTAAAAACTTTAAAAACTTGAAGAGTACCACCCCCATCTTATACTGACCCTTTTCAGTGTCTTTTCATTACAGACCAAGGTCTGTAGAGTGTCCCTCTTGCTTTGGCCCCTGCCCATACCCCTCATTTCCTGCCCTTTCTTTTCTCTATAACTCTATGCTTCTTAACTTTGCAGCTTCTTAACTTTGCTGGTGAGTCTGTCTAGCCCTGTACCTTGTGGGACAAACTTTCCCCTTCGGCGGTCTCATTAGGCCTCTGCTAAGACAATCCCATCTTTGAGGGGCCTTCTTTGATCACCTTGTTTATCTTACTCATGCAATTTAGTGCTAAGAAGTGCTATATATTTGGTTATGGATCTGGTTCCAGGTGGACAAGGAGCCGCCAATGTTCACTTCCACCCCCTGGTTCAGAAGTGCTTGGCACACAGTAGTGCTCAATAAGAGTTTGTTGGACAAGCAGATGGAAGGCCATTCCTGCAGCAGCACTCAGCTCTTGCTTGCATGGCTTGTGCCTTGCTTGTGTCTAGGATGCACCTCACTCAGAGTGAATGATGGTTGCATGGAACATGACCAGGGGTCTGGCCTTTACTGCTTCTCGGCTGGGCTAAAGATGGAGCAAGCAGTCAAGGCCATCTGCCATGGTCACAAAAAGCTATTCTGCATATGTTTGGTGTCCTTGTATGGATGAAAGTTTTGTGAAGCTCTGATAAACATGCCTGAGAGGAGGAGACAGTTCCTCCATGGTGCCGGTCGATGGATCCTCATCAGAGAACCTGTTCCAACTAAGTTCCTCCTAGCAAAGAGGAGGGAGAACAAGCAAGAGAAGAAATGTATGGCCTACTGAGATACCTCTGACTGCTTCTAGTCATTTGTTGTCTTGCCTATTTTATTGTGGAGATTAAACCATGCAGCCTCTGGGAACAGAGGGCACAAGTCACATGCTTTAAGAGAAACAGAGGAGAACAGCATCTAGCAATTGGCAAAGTTGAACGCTAAGAGAGTTTCTAAAACACCCCGTCCACCCTCTGGGAAGTTGGAGTGGCCTCTCCTGACAGGGCGAGCTTAGGGAGTGGAGCGAGTTTAGAGGTCTAGAACCTGGGTCTGCTTTCTCTCGGAGTTATAAGCTTCCTGAGCACGTCAGTTAACCTCTGCACACTCATTCTTTTCATCTGTGGCTTATGGCATCATTTGTCACTGCTATCCTGTATCCCCCTCTAAAGTGTTTGAGACAGATATCAACCGGGATGATGCTGCAATTTAATTGAATTGCCAGTTTGTAAAAAAGGAAAGGGACCCCATAGACAGGGAACAAGGTGGTGGTGTTGCATCTGTCACCAGGGAAATGGTCATTTTAGTCTCCTGATCCAACACCACAGAATTACACCTGAATCACACTTGACCAGTGTCCTCTCATTGTTTGGTAATCACCATGTGCCGGCCGCTGTGTTGGAGGATTGTGAATCCCACTCTCCTGGAACTTACAACTGTGGGAGTTACACATCAGAGACCAAACAGCCCGTCGAACGCTTGCTTGACCCAACACTCAGCTCTGTAGGGTCATGGAGCAGAAAAGTCTGACCCTGATCACCCTCATGGAAGACGTCACAGGGAAGAGGCCGTGTGAGCAAGCTCTGCAGAGTGGGTGGGGCTGGCAAAGGGAAGGGACGTAGACAGGAAATGACTTCTGCAAGGATGGGGGAGGATCGCAGGGTCCAGACAAGGAAGTGACCACAAAGGCCAGTGTGGATAGTATCGAACGCAGGAAGCTGAGGAAGTAAGAATGAGGCTGGAGAGGGTGCAGGAGTCTGGCTCCACTTAGGGGCCCCTTAGCCATGAGAACAATGTGGGTAAAGGGCTGGTTTATGCATGTGAATGTTTTGTGTAGTTTACCAATTAAAATTGCTAAGGCTTCAGTATGGCTGGTGCGTGTCCCCTAGAGCTTTATACACTGGAAGCTTGTTTTTGAGATGATGAGACCTTTAGAGGTGGCCTGGTGGAGGTGGGTCATGATACTCTTCATGTTAGTACCCCCACGAAGAGATTAATGAAGGTCTCTTGGGGCTTGCTTAGTTCTTAGCAGAACGAGCTGTACTAGAGTAACTTCAGTCGTCTCAGCTCTATCTCTTTTCTTATTATATAGTTGATTGGTTCTCGCTCTCTCTCTCTCCTCTCCCTCCCTGTCCCTGTCCCTGTCCCTCTCCCTCTCCTTCTTCCTCTCCCTCTCTTTCTTCCTCTCCCACCCTTCCTCTCCCTCTCCCTCTCCCTCTTGCTCTCCTTCTTCCTCTCCCTCTCCCTCTCCTTCTTCCTCTCCCTCTCCTCTCTCCCTCCACCCTTCCTCTCCCTCTCCCTCTCCCTCCCTCTCCCTCTTCCTCTCCCACCCTTCCTCTCCCCTCCCTCTCCCTCTCCTTCTTCCTCTCCCTCTCCCTCTCTTTCTTCCTCTCCCACCCTTCCTCTCCCTCTCCCTTCCTCTCCTCTCCCTCTCCTTCTTCCTCTCCCTCTCCCTCTCTCTTCCCTCCCACCCTTCCTCTCCCTCTCCCTCTCCCTCTCCCTCTTCCTCTCCCACCCTTCCTCTCCCTCTCCCTCTCCCTCTCCTTCTCCTCTCCCTCTCCCTCTCTTTCTTCCTCTCCCACCCCCTCTCCCCTCTCCCTCTCCCTCTCCCTCTCCTTCTTCCTCTCCCTCTCCCTCTCTTTCTTCCTCTCCCACCCTTCCTCTCCCTCTCCCTCTCCCTCTCCTCTCCCTCTCCTCTCCCCTCTTCCTCTCCCTCTCCTCTCCCTCTCCCTTCCTCTCCCTCTCCTCTCCTCTTTCTTCCTCTCCCACCCTTCCTCTCCTTCTCCCTCTCCCTCTCCCTCTCTTTCTTCCTCTCCCACCCTTCCTTCCTCTCCTCTCCCTCTCCCCTCCTCTTCCTCTCCTCTCCCTCTCCCTCTCCTTCTTCCTCTCCTCTCCCTCCTTTCTTCCTCTCCCACCCTTCCTCTCTTCCCTCTCCCTCTCCTCTTCCTCTCCCACCCCCTCTCCTCTCCCTCTCCCTCTCCTTCTTCCTCTCCCTCTCCCTCTCTTTCTTCTCTCCCACCCTCTCCCCTCCCTCTCCCTCTTCCTCTCCCACCCCCTCTCCCTCTCCCTCTCCCTCTCCTTCTCCTCTCCCTCTCTCTCCTCTCCCACCCTTCCTCTCCTCTCCCTCTCCCTCTTCCTCTCCCACCCTTCCTCTCCCTCTCCCTCTCTCTCCTTCTTCCTCTCCCTCTCCCTCTCTTTCTTCCTCTCCCACCCTTCCTCTCCCTCTCCCCTCCTTCTTCCTCTCCCTCTCCCTCTCCTTCTTCCTCTCCCTCTCCCTCTCTTTCTTCCTCTCCCACCCTTCCTCTCCCTCTCCCTCTCTCCTTTCCTCTCCTCTCCCTCTCTTTCTTCCTCTCCCACCCTTCCTCTCCCTCTCTCCTCTCCTTCTTCCTCTCCCTCTCCCTCTCTTTCTTCCTCTCCCACCCTTCCTCTCCCTCTCCCTCTCCCTCTCCTTCTTCCTCTCCCACCCTTCCTCTTTCCCTCCCTCCTCCATACATTCAAACAATGATGCCCTTTCTGGCTGTGTTGTGATATAGTAAGAATCCCCTTCCCAGACACAAGCAAATGTCCATTTCATTATCTTGTGTCTCTAAACTGTGAGCTAAATAAGCCTCATTTCTTTATAAAGTACCAATCCTTTCATTATAGGATTGTTACAGGCATTTTGTTATAGCAACAGAAAATGGACTAAGATGCACGTTAAATATTGTTTATCTTGAATATCGACTGTTTAAAACTACCCACTTACATTTTGCATCCTTGCTCCAATGTTTAACCCTAATGCCTCTGGGAAGCTGTGGATGTTACCGCTGGGAATCATCTGTACTGTGACAAGGAAAACACTTTCAGCTGGTTGAACGGCCAAATAATGAGTATGAATCTTCTCAGAGCAGGCATCTGCTTACTGATGGGCATATGCATCGTTCCATTCCATTCATAAAATCTCCTTATTTCATGGTAGCTAAGGTCCCATGTGCCAGTGAGCTGTGGCTCACAGCCTCCGAGTGCAGTTGCTTTCCTAAACTCACTCCTCGAATCTCACACAGCCTTGTTGCTGGCTGCTCTCTTCCTCTATTCACTTGCTTGGTCGTTTGCATATGCTCCCGTGCCCTTATTTGCATGTGATCTCATGCCCTCTAGACTAGCAACTTCACAGTGCATGGAAAGTCCTGCTTTGCTGCTCTTGCTGACGTCACTGTGACATACCGGAAGTCCAGCTGAAGAACAAAGTCATCAACATCCTGCCCACCTCGGCATCCGGACACACTGTTGCTGTGCCTTAACTGCAAATAAAGTTTTACTAGAACATGGCCCTGCTTACTTGTTGAAGCATTACCCATGATTATGTTCAGTGACAACCAAGCCCTTTAGAACTTTTGATAATTTCCTGTCCCTTCTCTTTCCTGGGACATTTTTTGACACATTCCATCCGGGGAGAAAATAACCTCCCACCTGCGTGTGCATGTTCATCACGTTAGCCTCTCTGCATCTGAACACAGTCCTCTCAAGGACTCTGAAGTTCTGTTGTCCCAGAGACAGGAATGGTTCTTGTGCACTTATGCAATCAGATCCCCCAACAGTTTCCACTGACTCAGGGAAGCTGGGACACATGTGTTTAGCATCTATTTAAATCATACTTATTGCCACAGTAGCTAGGCATTTGGGCAAGCTTGCTATTTTTGCAAGAAAATAGAAAAACAATTTAGACAAAATAAAAAACAGGTCGGCAACTAAGGCCTGCACTGATCCCTTCCCTTGGCAGGCGAGAGCGAGGGGCTTAGAATCCGGTCAAAGTGTCCCCAATAAAAGGCGTCAGTCATCTGGAATGTTTTTGTTAGCCTAGACAAAAGTAGGTCATCCCAGCTCACTCAAAGTTGGCCCATTAGACTGAAGTTGTGTGGTGAGAAATAAAGGCTGTGAATACCAGCAGAGGCTTGCTCTCCTCACAGACACAAATTCCAGGACAAGCTCAACTCATCCAAGCCTGCCATGCTAGATCCACCTCATTCTACCAAGAGCACTTTGCAGGCACATACCAGGACCCTTGGTGACGTACCACAGGGCAGTTCTGAAAACTGTGGCTATACCTCACCTGCAGGATGAAGGCAGAAGAAACAGTGGCACCTGGACTACAGGAGAAAGAGATACAAAGGGAGAGGTATTTGTCAGCGTTCATTTACTGTAACAAAATACTCGAGGTAATCAACTTAATAAGGGAAAAGATGTATTCATCTCACAGCTGGGCAGCATTATTGCTTTGAGCCTATGGCACATCGTAAGTATAAAGTGTATTTGGTGAAGCAAAACTATTCTCCTCATGAGCAAGAAGCAAAATAGAGAGATTGGATAAGCCAGGGTCTCCAAATATCCTTCAGAGACATATCCTAAGTAACCCTAAGGACCTTCTACACGGCTCTACTTCTCAAAAGTTCACTCACCTCCCAACAGCAACACCTTGGAGACCAAGCCTTTGACACATGGGCCTGTTGGGGACATTCAAGGTCCAAATCCTATCAGGAAGATGGACCTGAGAGACACGGGAAATAGACATAGCAACATGTCAGAGATTATGGATGGGGATACTGAGAGGAAGGAGCGAATATGACTTTGGGGCTTTTATCTCGTGACTGCGGGAGAGAGCTCACGGCGGAGTTTTGCTGAGAGATAGAGAAGGGGCTGTCACATTAACTAGTTTATATATTAATTATTAAGCATCAGCAGGGACCTGGGAGCTCCCCTCCTCACTAATTAGTTAGCTGGTAATTAGGCACAGGCTGATTAATGTTCTTGCCTGCCCCCCATGGGGTGGGAGGAGAGGCACTGAGCCATCCTGAGTTGCTGAGTTTCATCAAGGAGGGGGTACTTAGAGCATGTGCAGCGATGACACCCCTCCACTTGCCCCAGTCCCCCAACTCTGAAGAGTCATCCTCAGTATCAGGGTTTTCTTTTTCTATAGCTTTTCCGACTTCTTGCTCAGTCAGAGGGAAAGGGAGCTGCGTGCACCACATGTGATGATTCTTAGGAGTGGCTTTCACAGAGCTGTCACGGCAACTTCGCTCTTCAGATACTTGGCATTCGTTGTCCTGCGTCTGTCAAGTGCACAGCAGAGTTTCACTCTCCACTGTGGAACTACGGCTTGCATCCTGCTTCTCCTTGCCTGGGCTCTTGTTTTCCTTTTCCCAAGGCTGATGTAGCATCTTAGTGGTAAGTGCCAGGGCATGACCTGAAGCTGTGTGGTCAATGTTCTTGAAACACCTTAAGTTCCCCAGAGGCTTGAGTTACTTTAATTCATGAGGTATGTCCTGGACTCTTGTTGGAGCAGTAAGGAATTGTGTAATTGGGAGAAATGATCAGGATGCCCCTTTCCAGTTCAAAGCATCCTAATGGTGGGGATCCAGGAGAGCTGTGGCATCAGGAATATGGATAGACTGTAAGATTGAGTCTGCTGTCAGGAAACAGAGAAGCGAATGTGGTCTTAGCTTACTTCTCCCTGTTTAATCCAGAGAGAAAGTTCTAGGCCATGGGAAAGTGTTGCACATCCTGAGAGTAGGTCTGCACCCCCCACCCAGTTAAACATCTTTGGAACCACCCTCATACTCATATCCAGAGGCACATCTCTTAGGTGATTCTATAATATAATCAGAATAACATGAGGCTCAGCCTTCACAGGACCCAATTTCCCATTTGGTAATTGTTAACTAGAGGTGAGTTGGTATCTACACCAAACTGGGATTTAAGCTCCCTAAAGGGATGCATTCTGCACCATACTTCCCTGTCTACATAGCTGTGTGGTCCTTCAGGACTCGCTGATGGATAGCATCCTCTCAGAGGCCATCCTTGATTCCCCAGGTCTGGATTGGATTCCCACCAACGCACCAAGGGAGCACAGAACATATAGTGAATATATAGTTTTCATTATCTTATACTTTTGTTGAAGAATCATGGTCCTCTCCCATATTATCTTGTCCTCATTAAGAATAAGAAACAGCCCATGTGCAGATATTCAAATAAAATAGTGGACAAAATAAGGCCAATAGACTAAATGATCGCTGAGATGCACGTTAGTTGTGATATTCTCTGGTGTCTCATTAAATACACATGTTCATGGGGCTCTTACTGGTGTAAGACACAGTACTCATCTCCACATTAACCTGCATGTGAATGCCTTGCTTTGCTTACTTCCCTCTTTTGGCTCACAGTACTAGTGAGCCTAGGCAGACAGGACCTTGGAGTTGAACCCCTGTGGCTTGCAAACAAATCAATTAAAGCTCGCACAAGGTGAGTGACTCTGACAGTTGTAACTGAGGCCTGAGCTTCCAGTGAAGAGTTCCCTGCCTTCTTCACTGGCATCAAAGAGCCTGTGACCAGTGAAGTGGGAGAGAAGCAAATTCAAAGGGACTGGAGGTACTGAGCAGTGACAACAACAGATGCTGCAGAGGCTTGTGGGAGATCAGACGTTGCTGCAGAAGTAGAATGAGGATTAAGAAACAAGGTGTCTGTAGCAGTGCTTCCCAAACTGGGGTGCTCCGGGGCGCTCTCTGGATCCTGTGGCCCCCTTTGAAAATGGGTGTCTTCATGCACTGCCCTGCCTGCTGCTCAATTCCAGGCTTGCTGTTTGAGTCTGTGAGTGAGAGTGACAATGTCCTAGCCAATGAAAGGGGGAGAGAGAGGGAAATGATTTATAAATGAGTGTGCACAGCAAATGGAAGGCCAGTGATGGCATGATAGGATGCTCTGCTGTCATTCCAGGCTGTGACCACTCTGTTTTCATATTGCAAAGTACTGTCATCCACTGCCTTATTTCAGTGAATAATGTATTCAGTAAATGTATATATGTGTATTGCACCATATATATATTTATACACATGTATGTATATGCACACACACATGTATATGGTATATGATATATATATATATATCATATTCATAATGAGAGAGAGAGAGAGAGAGAGAGAGAGTGCAACCACCATTGTGATAGAGCTACCTAGTCTAAGACAATGCTGAAGGTCCATGAGATTTAAAGAAAGACGGTTTAAAAGGAGACCATGCATTATTCAGGGTTGTTGTAAGCACTGACTTCTATAGCCCGTGAATCACAGTTATAAGAAAGTGCCGGCATGGGGGAGGATTTCAGCAGCGTGAGCTCTTGCTGTCAGCGAGCAAGTCACTTAGGAGGTGCTTGGTGTGGGAGCCTGCTATGCTGTTCCCGCAGTAGGTGGCTGTTCCCACGGGCAGTTCTGAAACCTTCGAGATAATTCTGACTGTTGTTCGGCTGACTTGAGGACTAAATCTTTGGTAAGATGTGGTGCGCAGGTTTGAGGTGAGGGAGGGGTACAGTTTCCGTTTACCGTGTTTAATGTAAGTCAGAAGTCAGCAAACGGGCCCACGGACCAAATTTAGTTTTAATTTAAATACACTTTTATTGGAGTGCAGCCATTTGTATATAAGTTGCTGCTCCAGCACTGTAGACCAGTGGTTAGACCAAGGCCCAAGACTCGCAAAGCGTAAACTCTCTAGCACCTGGACAGGTCCTTTTGCAACAGTCTAAATGCGAGCACAGTCTAAAACCACACTGTTTTTGGCTTGCATGCATTTAATTTGTTTGATTCTCTAAAGTGACTTAATTAGCCTGTCTTGTTTGAGTAATTGAAAAATTCTACATGGCTATTGCTCTGTGAAAGATGCTTTGATTCCTCTAATGAAGGAATTCAGTCTGTTCTAAACATCAGTCACTACTTTCTTAAAACGGTTGGGAAATGGAGGCTGGTGAGCTGTTGTTCTGTGCAGGCCGCCTATCTGCCAGATCTGGCTTTAGGCTGGACCATGGGTTGGATGCTCGTGTTCCATCCTTAGCTCTGTCTGTTCTTTCCTTCGTGGATTTCTATCTTTTTACTCTCTCACAGCCACATCAACCCAGGCTCTGATGGCTCAGCATCATATCTATTTAAAGTGACTTGAAATACACACATTGAAAGCTTAAAAAGCTAAAATCCACATATAAGGGAAAACATGAAATATTTCTCCTTGGGGGTGGGTTATCTCACTTTGGATGATTGTTTTTAGATATGTCCTCTTGCCCACAAATTTCATTTTTCTTAACAGCTGAATATGTTCCATCTTGTAAATATACCACATTTCATTATCCATTTATCTGTTGATGAGCACCAGGGCTGTCTCCAGTTTCTGGCTCTTATGAATAGAGCTGCAACGAACACGGATGAGCAAGTAGCTCTGTGGCAAGATGTGGAGTTCTTTGTGTCTATGCCCGAGAATGATAAAGCTGGCTCTTGAAGTAGATCAATTTTCAGATTTTTGTGGAACCTCCACATTGATTTCCACAATGGTTGTATCCATTTGCATCCACGTTAGCAATGAGTAAGTGCCCCCCCCCTTTTCCTGCATCCCCGCCAGCGTGTGCTGTCATTTGTTTTATTGATCTTGGCCATTCTGACTGGGGTAAGATGAAATCTCCAAGTAGTTTTAATTTGCATTTTCCCGAATGCTGGAGAAAGATGTTGAGCATTTTGAAAGTGTTTCTCAACCATTTGTGTTTTATCTTTTGAGAACTTCTATAATTCTGCACCTCTGTTTTTAATTGGGTTGTTTGCTTGCTTGATGTTCAGTTTTTCATCGCTTGTTTGTTTTAATTCTTTATATATTCTAGATACCAATCCTCTATGTAATTTGGATAATTGGTAAAGATTTTTTTTCCTACTCCAGAGGTTGCTGCTTTGCTCAAATAATGGTGTCCTTTGCTATACAGAAGCTTTTTAGTCTAATGAGGTTCCATTTATTAGATGTTGGTCTGAATGTCTGTGCTATTGGTATCCTGTTTAGAAAGTCCAATTCAAAAAGCCATGGAGATTAGGTAGCTAGTAAGGAACCAGTGTTGTGGAAGTTTATTTTTAGTTATGTATAAAATAATTGCTTTTTGCACTGTTAGGTGAGGGTCTGCCCAGGTCTTGGCGTTTTGTGTTGTCTGCAGGTGTTGGGTTTATGTGGGGGATGTTTGATTGCTAATGATCTGCACGTGGTATCAATAGAACATTTGAGAAGTTTTAGATCAGTAAAAAGACCCAAGTTCAGATGCTCAGCATTCCACTACATAGAGGCACCTGCCATGATGTTGGTTCCCTCTACTGAGGTCTGGCAGAGTTTGCATGTATGATTATGCCTCGTTTTATCTTTGCTGGGCCTCCACTCCTGTAATAGTTTACTACTACAGGAGGCAGAAATAGTGTAAGAGTTAGAGGGAATAGAGACTCTAAGGAAACAAGTCTTCCGTACACAACAGGACTGATACACATATGAGCTCACAGAGACTGTGGCAACACACACAAGACCTGCACATTTCAAAACAGAAAGTCTCAGCACTGAGAAGTGGATACATAATTCCATCCCCAACCAAGAAGCTATTTGAAATTGATACCTGCTGGGAAAAGTCAGTTTTCTCTAGTGGAATGTCACTGGATATATCTCTCCAGAGCTGTACCCATGCCCAGGAGTGACTGGCCAACACAAAACAGACTCCATGGCTTTGGGGTTTTGTTTTGTTTTGGTATTTTCTCTAATTGATTTTATGTTTGTTTTGATTTTCACTTTTTTATTTTGCTTTTAATAGAAGGAAAGAGTAAGAACATGAAGTTGGGTAGATAGAGAGATGGGAAGGATCTGGGAGAAGCTGGGGGAGGGGAAAGAATATGACCAGAATATATTGTAAAAAATTAATAAAAAGAAAAAGAAGTGAGTTGATTTGTTCATTTCTTACTTTAGTCATACTTGCAGCTTTGACTCCTGCTGTGGGGCAAGAAGAGGTGAGACAAGCTTTCCCAGCAGGGTCCTCCTCCTCTGTGGACAGTCCAGTCACCTGATCTTGGGTTACTATAGAAATCGCTCTATACCTCTAAAGCCACAAATCTTCAGGAATCCAGGAGTTTAGCAAATATATCTCCAAGTATGCGACTCACTTACAAAACCACCTAAGACTGGTCAAAGCATGAACAGAGCCCCAAGGCGTTTTGGAGCACTCACTCGGAGAGGGCTTTAGGCAGTCCAGAGAGCGGGCAGAGGGCAGTGTGAGGTGGAATGTGATGCAGAAGCAATAGCTAAAAGGAGATGTTCACTGACAAATGGACTGCGCCAAGGGATGAGTTAAAATTAAATGGTGCTAGGAGTGTCCAAAATAATGATACTGGAACCTTCTTATCTGCCGAGGACAGGGTTTACCCTCTGCAGATCTAGTCAGCCACATGAGCATTCTCAGAAAATATATATATTTTCAATCATTTGGGTATATAACTCAATGGCTTTCGACATACAGTGTTCCGAGGCTGTTACCACCATTTATCGCCATAAATAGAAACTGGAAGCTCCTGGGTCTTCCTAACTTAGAAGTGACACGCCACCATTCTGCTATATTCTTTTCCTTGGGAGCAACTCACCAAATCTAGCTCACGTGCATGGGCAGGGAAGAACACCAGGAGGTTGGCATCCTAGGAGGTCATGCTAGAAGCTATCTACAACAAACACTATGTGACGTTGGGCATCTTACATCACCATCTCTCCAAGCCTCAGATTTAATCTCTGCGAAGGATGGTGCGTATTAATGTTTGGGTTGCTATAACAAAACATCACACTCCCCGTGGCTTTAAAATAACTGAACTTTATCAAAGTTTTAAGGCTGGGAAGGTCTAGATCAAGTCTGAGTCTATGTCTGCTGAGGGCTCATTCCTCATAGTTCCTTTTTGTTGTGTCTTTGTATGGTTGGAGAGGTCAGGGGTGTCTCTCAGGCCTCTTTGTAATGGTATTAGCCCTATTGCAAAAGGCAGTGTCCCCATGCTCCAGTCACCTCCCCAAGATCCCACCTCCAATTACTATCACTTTGGAGTTAGGATTTCAACTTGAATTTTCGGGGACATACATATTCAGACCGTGAGAGGTGATCCTACCTGTCTCATAGAGCTATGCCCACATCCACGGGAGGCCCCACCTAGTCCTCTTCTCATCAGCATGACCTCTGTGAGTCATGAAAATAGCTACAGTATCTTCCCGTAGGGCCCCTTCTATTCTCCATGATGCTCATCAACCTCACCTCTTTGGACCCCTGACAACGTGTGCGGAAAGAGGACAGGCATGGACAGCACTGTATGAGTGTGATCTTTAATTCTATGCATATATCCTTCCTGTGGATCATGGCCACCGTCTAAGGAAGGGAAAGCCTGCCCTTGGTGTATCTGGTCCATATGCCCTCCCTGAGCCATCTCTAGGGATCGATCCATCCTTCCTCATTTGCTCACATTTGCCACCAACATACCCTGTGCATCTTGTTTGCTGTGTGATTTATTCTCTTTCTTTTGTGCAAATTTATCTCCCTCTTTTCCTGCTGAGCTGCCCCATGCAGTGAATAAGAAACAGTTCCTCTGGAGCTCTTGCATGGGGTTATGTATGAGCAAGAGGGGTGCTTTAACAGCTGTTCTTTAAAATCCCCCCACCCAGCCACATATATTCCCGTTCTTATCCTTCCTCATACATCAGTCCGATGGCTTCATTCCAAACACCAGCTCATGGGTGTACTCTGAGTCACCGTATAGTCTATTTGTATCTTTGTATTTATTTCTCCAAACCCCAGAGAATGTTACTAATTCTGATCCTTAATTAATCAGCTGAAAATTAGTCCAGATGACTGTACCTTTAAGGCAAAGATGTGAATTGATGCTCTGTAAGTATAAAACGTTCCCAGTGCTGGATATTTTGGAAAGACTTTATTAAAATGTATTTGAAATTTTAAAAGTTTATATGTACTGCTCAACAATCCAAAACAAACCACTGAATAGTATTTCCATAAGCATACTCAAGGAAATAAAATCCTATACACCTACTCTTTGGCCCAAAGTAAACTGCCAATCTCTCGGGCTGATGGCCATGTGGTGAAGCAGGCGTAGACTACTCACTGTTAGGCTAGACTGGACTTGCCTCTCAGGAGGCATGGTGACACTTTCTTTCATAGTTTTACATATATACTCTTCCTCCCAGCAGTCCTAATCCTAGAAACTAATTTTAAATTATCCTTCTACAAAACCGTATGGTCCTATTTATGTTTGTCATTATCACAGTGCTGGTTTTAATCAGGAAGAGGAAACAAAGATTATCTGGGAACTCTCTCTTTGGGGAGGCATAGACAAGTGTCTACACCCTCCTTCTGGGCACCAATGGCAAACCAAAGTACGGCTCCACCAAAGCCCAGCTTGGGAAGCCAGTGAGTTTATTGCGGTTACTTACAGAGCATGAATGAGGTGTTACTTACTAGACTGTCAGTGACTCCAAAGCCGTCACACCCTGGCATGAATGACGGCTTACCTGTGTCTGCACAGAGTTGTCTTCCAGAGTGATACACTCTAGCGTCTCTTGAGAGCATGGGTCTATGAGCAATTAGGGAAGAATTACTCATAGCTGGCCAGAAGGTTCAGTCTAGAGCAGTGGTTCTCAGCGTGTGGGTCACGGCCCCTTTGGTGGTCCAGTGACCCTCTCACAAGAGTTGCCTAAGATATTTATATCCACATATAAGATATTTATATTATGATTTATAACAGTAGAAAAATTGCAATTATGAAGTAGTAATGAAAATAATTTTATCAGTGGTGGTGCATGCCTTTAATCCCAGTACTTGGGAGGCAGAAGCAGGATGATTGCTGTGAGTTCAAGGCCAGCCTGGTCTACAGAGTGAGTTCCAGGACAGCCAGAGATACTACAGAGAAACCCTGTCTTGAAAAACAAAAACAAAAACAAAGGAGAAGAAGGAGAAGGGGAAAAGGGAAGGGAAGGGAAGGGAAGGAAAGGGAAGGGAAAGGAAGAAAATAATTTTATGGTTGGGGGGTCACCATAACATGAGGAACTGTATTAAAGGGTTGCAGCATTAGGAAGGTTGAGAACTACTGGTCTAGAGGGTCTGGAATCTCAGATGAGGGTCCAATGAACCTCCCAAACACTCCTTAAGGAGGGACCATCAGCAGTTAGCAGGCCTGATTTTGAAGGTCTCTTGCAAGCAGACACACCTGCTTTGATGAAGATGGTTGTTGTGATGCTTGCAGGATAGTGTCCAAACAAATATTCATCCACAACAGCCCAGATGAATCAAGTATAATGTATATGGTTTATATGATATCACATCTGTATATATGTATAAAAATCTATGTGTGTACACCAGCATAGATATTTTTGGACAGATACACACTAACCCATTAGTAGGGGTTGCTCTTTCTGCTGGAGAAAGAACAGAATTTTCTAGAGTGTGGTAGGACTGCTCTCTGTTTTACTGCATATACTTTGAATTTCTTATTATTAATATTATTGCTTTTGTAAATCTTATGAAACAATTTAAAATTGCCTTGTGAATTTATTATAGAACTAATATACGTTTACTTTTAAGCAAAGAAAGGAAAACAATCCTGTAATAAACTCTCTTCCAAAATACAATGACCATTAATCCTCTTTATATTTTTCTACTTATGCATTTTTAAGATCAAATTCTTCTGCATAGGTTATTTAGTAAGGGACTTCTTCCATTTCACAGTAAGTAACTAGAGTGATGATTCCCTAACGAGCTAGATGATAAACACATGTATGTGTCATTCGATATTCATTGATTATATTCCGAGTGGTTCTATAATCTTTAAGCACACACTTGCTGGAAACTAGGTATTAGAAACAAAGAAGGTTTCCCTTTTCCTGACAACATCTGGCATTACGAGGCATAGGGCAAAGTCTTATTAGTTGGGCATGGATCGTACTTGCCCCTAAGATGCTCAAGAGAGTGAATGAGCCCATCTAAATGGCTCATAAGTGCCTAGGCAAAGCCAAGAGTCTACAGTTTTTGTCTCTGGAATTGCCTGGTTTTCACTCAGTCTGGCTTTGTTGAGGTTCCTTCCATTCACAGCCTCAGGAGGTTGCTAAGGTGATCAGCCAATATCTTCCTAGATTCTGTCATTGGTTCAGGAGAAGGAACCGAATTTGAATAACAAGAGTCACTGGAGATTTCCAGTTTTAAGGGAGAGAAACCTAACTCTAGGCTTGAACATAATGTAGACCTGGCTCCCTGCTGTTCCAGCCAAGAGATCTGGTCTGAGACTCTCAGAGAACCTAACTAGAAGAACTAAACAGGTCAGAGGAGGGACAGGGGAGGGTGTCATATCCTGGTTATAAGGTCCATTCTTATGAACCCACTTCAAACCAGCTGTCCCTAAATTCCTTAGTCATTTTAACTGAAATACTTCCTTTCTATTAAACTACTTAAGGTAGGTTTATCATCCTTGCAATCTAGATTTTTAACAGATATACTTTATGTCTAACCACCATGATACTTCATGGTTTCTTGTTGATCTGCCTTCCCACTGGACCTTAAGCTCTATGAAGATGAGACCTGGGTAACATTCACCTTTGCATCTCTAGCTCCCAGCAGTGCACATGACTGCATTAGGTGTTGAGTTATCTACCGAATGAACAAAATCCCTTGGTTGTCGTGCAGTGCTGCTGGCCGTGCTGGCTAAGGTGTCCAGGGATGCTAGATATGCCAGGGCTTAAACTTACTGATACAATCAAGAAGACAAAACAGGAATAGAGAAGGAATTAACATTATGGAATGCCTATGCAGAACTGTACTACATTTTATCACTTAACCTGAAAACCAATTCATCCTTGTGTCCTGCCATCCAGTAACAGATCTTCCAAGTGAAACACTGAGTAAGAACAAGATACTGAACTGGGCCATGGTGGCGCACGCCTTTAATCACAGCACTCTGGAGGCAGAGGCAGGTGGATCTCTGTGAGTTCGAGGCCAGCCTGGTCTACAGGGTGAGTTCCAAGCCAGAGTTACAACAGAGAAACATGTCTCGAAAAAAACAAAATAAAATTATGAATTAATTAATTAATTAAATTTAAAAAAAGAAGAAGATACTGGTAGAGAGTTTGTATTTCTCCCTTTAAGACACTGTTGCTTTATAAATTCTTACTATTGAAATGAGTGACTTCATTAAAATATGCTATTTTTTCATAGTAAAATATTTATGTTCAAGAGTCCCTTAAAATTCTATAAATTGATGTATTCAAACTGAATGGTTTTACTGAATGGTACTGTTGGTCTGTTACTGAATGGTCTGAGCTAAGGGACACAATCACGGAAGGGCAAGTCAACGTAAGGCCACAGGCAGCCCCTTCCCTCTCCACGCTGCTGTCAGCTCCTCCACACAAGTCATGTTTGGTTTGGGGGACAGATGACCAGGAGAGAAGCACTGAGGACCCCGCATCCCAGAAGGTTCTCTGCTTCTTCCCTGACCCACTGTGCTCAGAAGCCATGCATTAGCGAGGGGATCTAAGTCAGCACGCCAGCCTCCGTCCATGGTCAAGTCTTATTGCTTTAGGCTAGCTTTTTGAAGCGGAAAAACTGTCCTTCTTATGCAATTACTCACTATAACACAGTGGGTCTGAGTGTGGCCTGTGTCTGGCGTATATGGAGACTGGTCCCAGGATTCTAACATAATATCTGCGGATCCTTAAATCCTTTATATAAAATGTCATAGTGTTTGAATCAAACCTACACAGGCTCCAGCTTTCCTTACTCTCCACATCCCTTATGACAGCTTACAACATCTAAATGCTGTGTACAAAGTTATTAGACTATACGGCATTGTTTAGAGAGTAATGATTATTAAAAAGTCTAATCATGTTTTGCTCTGTTACAGGATTTTCTTTTTTAATTTCAAATCGGCTAGACGATCAATTCATGACAGGTGAATGTAGCGTATTTGGTGAGGTATGCCGCGGGGTCTAATAGACTTTATCCTAGGGTGACACTCTTATTAAAAAGTAAATAAAGCAGAGCCAATACATCCCCTAAGCAAGAAGACTTCAAGCCCCAAGATCTGGGGCTTGACCTCACTTATCTCAGTTACAGACCTCTCCTTTGCACCCATTTTGAGGGCTCAGCACCAGCATTTCTGAAGCATGCATCCTTAGATAATGCCTTGGGGGACACAGCAGGGCTAGCGAAGCTAAATACTCACGATTGGCTGTGTAGCCTTGTACTTACATTTATAGCTGAACCTAATCAAAGAAACTTCGGCCCAGCCAACCCCTCTGAATCGCCTGTTAGCCACCAGCAGTGTCATCAGAGAGGAGGGTAATGGGAAAATTGGAGGCAGATTGTGTTTGATTTACGGAGCCACGCAGTGATGCTTTCGTCAGCAGGAGCTGTGGATTGATGTTGCAGGTAGCTGAATAGAGTTGTGATTTCTAAAACGTTGGCAAGTGTGTTGTATCTGGAAATTCTCCAATGAAACCTCAGTTATTGACTAAGGTACTACGATCCTGTGCTTCTCCTCTCGGTGGCGTCTCTCCCCTCTAAGCTCAATCAACATTTGTTTCCTAGTTCTCGGTTTATCACTCTTCTTCATTTTGAAAGACACAAGAGAAGCCCTGACCTAGGACCTGTCCCCTAGGAGTGATCTTCTAGTCTTTTCAGTGGGAAAAAAAGTGATCCCGTCTGTAGTTTTGTGCTGCCTCCCCAGTTGTGGGATAAACTTGTTGATGTGTATCCTGTACATCGAGGCTGGTACATTTCTTGACTCTTTGATGTCACCTTGAAGTAAAATATTAGACGCAGACATCCCACCACTGCTCCTTCCTGAAGGGTCCCAGTGAACTAACTATTTCTCATTGCCTAGTAAAGGAGTAAAGTAGGGGAGCAGTGAAGAGGAGACCAATTGCTGGCCAGAAGGACAAGCAGTCCCCCGTCATGGGTCTAGCTTGTTGTGTACACAGCCATATTGTTTGTAATTTCTATCTTGCTGCTACCTAACCCTAGCATAAACCCCAAACCCAGTAAGATAAACTAAGTCAAGAGAGTCGGTCAAGCATTTCCTGCTGGCTGCTTTTGCTCAGACTGTTTCTTTCCTGACAGTTATCATACTTTAAGAAATGTACCCAGCACTTTCTGGTTGGCTGCAGATACAAACCTTTTCCTCCTGTCTAGGATTCAGGGGCCATCCTGTCTCGATGGTCCCACAGGCACACTTTCATCCATGATCCCCTCATGAATTGTGCCTCAAACAACCCTGGGTTTGTGTCCTCTCTTCCATCTCTTGGTACATCTGCATTTGGTGGTCAGTGCTCGTACATGGGGACCAGGTTTTTCAGCATCTGGACTGTTTTATATTTTCCCATGTTAGTACTTACACATGAGGTCTGTGGTTAGCTGATTTTTTTTAGGCTGCTGTCCTGATTCTTAATGAGACTTCTCTGTATTCTGCATTGGAAGCATAGGACAGGCAGATTCGCCTCTTAAGACTTTTTGTGAATGCTTCTTTGATGTTACTCATGGGAATTTGTGATGAGTGGGAAGAGATGTTCTGGGGCCTCCTTGTATCTTTAGCTAAATTACACACTCATTTTCATCTCCAATTGCCCTCTTAAGCCATCCCATTCAAGCTCGCAAGAGACTCCTAAGGATTGGCCCTGGGTAGCAGCAATCTGGAGGGGAAAACAGGCCCTTCTTCAAGACATTTGCACCACCATGCCTCATCAACTTCTTGAAAGTCAGGTAGAAGGGTAACTTGGATTTCTGAAAGAGCCCTATCAGGGCAGCAGCAGCTGTGGTTGCATGTGTGAGATAATTCAAGGTCCTTGACAGGTGAGGTTCAGTCACCAGGATCAGTATTTTGGGCTTAGGTAGAAATTTATCTTCTCCTCTGACTGAATGAACTGTACCCAGGTCTTCTGTTTCTAAAAAACTAGGTTTGTTCTGGAAAACAATTTGTTGCAAAGAATCTCCATCCCCACTAGGCCAAGAATCTACATCTCTATAGCTAAGAATCTCCATCCCCAGTAGGCCAAGAATCTACATCTCCATAGGCCGAGGGTCTACATCCACATAACTGAGAAACTCCATTCCTATAGGCCAAGAACCTACACCCCCATAGGATGTGTATCAGAAGAGCCTTTTGCTGACACAGAACCTCCAAATCCTCATTCTTTGTTTCGTAGCTGACACTAGTTTAACCTGACCAAACTTTTGTGAAGCTACTCTCTCATCCTAAGGGTCCCTGAGCTTGATTCATCCCTGGGGTTAAGTCAGTACTGAGTGTGGAGCATCCCATTATTTCCCTTTAATTTTTATTGGCTGAGTTTGTTTGTTAATAATTTCATACGTATACAGAAAGCATTCCGTTTGGTCCCACTCCATTCTCTGTTATCTCCCACCACTGCCATTTCCTCTCCTTCATGCCTTTTTTTGTTTTGTTTTGTGACCCACTGATTCTTTAACCGGGGACAGCAGTGTAGCCAAGGGTTTAGAACTATCTCTTGTGGCCTGGCGGGCTCACCGTTTGGCACACAACTGAAAACAATGGTCATTCTTCCCCTAGAATCTATCAATCGTCAGTGGTTCAGCGAGGAGTAGGGCTCTATGAATCCTCCCTAATCCGTGATTGGCAGTTGACATGTCCAGTCTTGTGCAGGTCCAGGGTAGGCAACCACAGCTGCTGCAGGATCAAGCTTGCAATGGCTATCACACCCTTAAGGTAACACTTTAAGCCCTTCTCCCTATCTTTCCACTTTTACATTCTTTCTTCTTCTTCTTCTTCTTCTTCTGCACTCTTTCACATTGTTCCCCAAGCCTTACAGGAAGTGATATAAATGTCCTGTTTTCTGCTGAGCACTCACCTGTCATTCATTCCCAGCATCTCGAGCAGCCACGGGTCTCTGTATTCATTGCTATTCACTGCAAAGAGAAGCTTCTATGATTAAGGATTAGGGTAGCGTTTGTGGTTATAAACATAAATCTTTAGACTGCAGTTTGTTGCCAGCGCATCCCATTCTTAAGGACCCTTCGGGAGCTTCTCCATTGAGTACAGAGAAAAGGCCTTCTCTGCCCAACAGGACAAGACCAGGGCAAAAGCACTTGCTCATTCTCTATGTAACTGGCCTTTCTGTAATGATAATGAACACATGAGATATTAAAATTACGAAGAGAATAGGTTTGCTTTGGCTCACAGCTTTAAAATTCCCAGCCATGAATGATAGCCCCACAGCTATGGGCCTGTGGTGAGACAGATCATCACAGCTGGAGCCTAATCTTTCCCTTCATGTCCAGGAAGCAAAATAGATGAAGAAGAAGGGGCCAGGATCTCATAACACCCCTTAGGGACCTTCCACCAGTGACTTAAATGATCTCCCATGAGATCTCACCTCTTAAAGATTCACAATCCCCACCCTGGGATCCAGACCTTTTAACATGCTCAAACCCAAACTACAGTATCCCCCACACTGGCCTCCTTCCAGCCTTTTTCCTCCTCCCTATTAGTAAGGAACCCGCTTCTACTTGCTCTGGGCACCCAATGATTTATGATGAGGTCACTCTTCATATTGAATGGAAGATCCTTTCTAAAGATTATTTTTTAGAAAAAACCTTTTCCTCACCCAAATATCTGGATTTGCTTGAATTTGGCACCACTTTTTTGACTGTATTATTTAAAGCTGTGTATATTGAATAAAACCTTTTTCATGATGACCTAAGTATATCCTGAGCCTGTGTATTATCACACGTGCTTATCAATATTGAAGTTACTTCTGGGTGGGAAGCTGGCTAGCCTGATACTATCATAGGGACGAAATTATTTCTGGGAAGTAGCATCTGTTTATCTTTCATGCAATTTTTGAGTTATATTGAGCTCATGGGATAGAGTTTAATTGAGACCTTTCATTTGACCAGAAAAGTTTTTAAACAACCTTGTTTAAAAATCAGTCCTAACTTAGTATATTGGCCCACACCTGTAACCCCAGAACTAAGCATGTGAAGACAGGAAAATCAAAAGTTTAAGGTCATAGCAAGTTTAAGATTAGTGTAGGCCACAAGAGACTCTGTCTCATAAAACAAATAAAATAATTAATCCTAGCCAGGTATGATGACACACTCCTAAAATCCTAGTACTTAGGAGGCTGAGTTTGATGCCAGCCTAGATCACACAATGAGATTTCGTTGCAAATGAGCAAACTGAAAAATCCTAGAATCCCTATTTCCTACCTGGCAGCTGTGTGCACATAAAGCGTGCATTTTCCTGTTCACAAATTAACTCCAAGACACAGATAATGTGAACTAGTTTTCCGAACAGCTATTAAGGGGCGATGTAGGCGCCTGACCATCATTTTATTTTTCCCCGTGCTATTCTCAAATGTTAGCAGTAAAAATAAAATGAATAAATAAACCTTCCAAACAGGAACTGACGGCGAGATTGCTTGGTTGCATGTGTACCATTCAGAAGAACGTGTGCACAGGTTCGTTATCAGGAACGGGGAGGGAAGGAAGCCGGTGATGGTAGAAGAAAGACACGCAGTCCTGAGGCTTTCCAGAGTGGCGCTGTTAGAATGTAGACCCACTGACCAAGGAGAAGCAGAACGTCTGAAGAAATTCTGATTTGCACAAATTCACAAACTTAGCAGTTGTGATTAGGGCTCAGCCATTCCGTCTTCTGATCTAGGACTCTCCCCATTTTACTAGGAAGCCTTCCTTCCAGGGACTTCCATACAATTAAGACCAAACAAAGGGCTTGCAACTCTGCTTTGTGTCACTGGCTTTATTCTCAGACATCCGCAGTTTGTTGCTTCTGCTGCTGCTCCAGCACCAGGAGCTGCTGTCCACATGCCTCCCTTTTCTTTTTTAATTAAATATTTTATTTACTATTCATGCATCCATGTAATGTGCTTGGATCCAGTCCTCATTGCCTCCCTTGTAATTGTGCGTCCTTTTCTAGCCAGCGTTCAGATCGGATCATTCATGAATGATTCCTGACTCTCTACGAGTCGGTCAATCAGAGAGGCATGGTCTTCATACATCCTTTCTCCCTCTGAGACCAGATGTGTTTCTGGGTACCCGAGTATTTCTCGGATCTACTGAAGATCTTCCCAAGGTTCCGGAAGATGGAAGGAATCCCAAACACTAAAGTGTCATAGAGTTCTACCCTGTTGTCCCTACTGTCATCGAAGCATCTCATGGCAACTCATACTGGTCTCCAGCTCTCCCTTGAGAACTACATGGACTGGAATGTAACTTGTCCATGGAGACCACCTTCCCATTCCAGAGATCTTGAGGGATGCACTCAAAGCCTCACCAAGGAAGGCATGTGTTTCCCCCAAAACAAGAAATATTTACTCTAGCCCACCTTTCTGGGGATTTCATTGCAAAACTATACTTTCTAAAAATGCAGGTGCCTTATGGGACCACAGATGTGTTCCTGGAGACTGTGACATTGATTTTAACACCTATTAGTTACTGTGGTAACCACAAAACAAATGTAAGGCCGAGCCCCAACACAGTAAATCATCAGTCTTGTAAAGAAAAGGATCCTACCATATAAGGCAAATTTCTTTCCAAGGTCTTTAAATGTGAAATGCAGTAAGATATTTAAGGAGCATTTTACTAGCAGGTAGAGGGGAATACAAATGTGTGCACATTAAATTGCAGGTCTTACAATTGGGAATCTAAGGAAACAATAATTACCCTAACTCTGAAATGATACTTACTGGCTGAAAATGGTTCTGATGAAGTAATGAACCTATAGAAATAATAGAAAGAGTTAATCAACACTGAAAAAACTGAGGTGCTTTTTTGCTATCCCTGTATGTTTCTGTGTGTGCTCCACATTTTTGGGTCTGCTTACATTTGATAAGGCAAATGATTTTTCCTTTGAGCAACAGTCTATGTTTCCTAAGTGAGATTTGTATTCTTTTGCCTGTGCATGTATGCAAGTCTATGGATGTATATGTGTGTTGACTATGTATGCACACGTGTGTATAAGCCAGAGCTTGATGTTGAGTGTACTCCTGTATCTCCTTTATTTTTTGAGACAGGGCCTCTCACTGAACCCGGAACTCACTGGCATGGCTAGTCTGGTAGCCAGTTTGCTTCTGGGATCCCCTGTCTCCACCTCCCATGTACTGGCAGCTGGCCATATCCACCTGGCAGTCTCATGGCTTCTGGGATGTATTTCTCACACTCTCGTGATAAGCGCTTTGCCTGCTGAGCCATCTCTCCAACAATCAAATGTATAATTTAAAAAAGATATTTGACCCCAGGATGGAGATATATACATCCTTCAACAGTGGACAGAAAGGCCAATGAAGGTATGAGTTTCATTTTATAGTGGCGGCCTCTCCTGTCCTATTAAGATTGTTTGTGAGGAAAGTAGCAGAATTGTTGGTCAGCAGACTCCTTCCTCTAACAACTTACAGATAAGGAAAACCAAGGTGGCTGCTAAGGATCAAAAGAAAGAAAACCCTCAGACAATGGATGGCTTTAGCAGATTAGTTGATGTATGGTTGGAGAGTTTGAGACCACCCCAAACTCCAGTCAAGGTGTTGGGGAGCTGGCTTATGGAGATAGGATGGGATGACGGTCTCATCACTTGTGTCTCCATAGGCATCATGCCTGGACACAAGCTGATGTTGCTTCAGGGCTTTTCATAGTGTGCAGAGAAGATGACCTTCTGAAGGCTGCCCCGAAAAAAGCCCTTAGGATGCAGTTCTGGGCTCTAGTACATGAACCCTGAAAATGATTGGGACAGGTCCAAAGACCTGCTTTATGTTTATATTCAGTGGGATTTCCATTTTTACAGTTTCTCCTTAGTTATTTAAAAACAGATGTATTGTGACTGAAGATGAACATTGTCATGCAGAAACTGTCAGAAACATAGACACTTTGTATCCTTCCACAATGTCAGGATTTACTGAACATGAATGAATTCACAAGTTTCATTGGCTACAACTTGGCAGATCTCTTGGTAGCTGACTGTGGAAAACACAGTTCTTTTATTCCAGTCTTAACTGCTAATAAATATTGACTTTCATACCACACAGTACACTATATACATATATATGTATAAAATATATGCATACATACATACATATGTGTATATGTGAGAGAAATAGATATACACAGAGATGGATAAATGACAGATAGATTGATGCGTAGGTAGGTAGGTAGATAGATAGATAGATAGATAGATAGATAGATAGATAGACAGATAGATAGATAGAGTTACAGAATTGCTATAAAAATTTAACGGTGCTGCATGAGAGTTCAAGGAGTTCAAAGAGGCCTTACATAGGCAGAAAGTTAAGAGAAATGCAAAGAGTCTCTGGAGGACTTGGGCTAGATGAAGAACCCTTCTGGAGATCTGCTGCTGGAAACACAGCTACTCAAGCCACCAGCTCAGAACTGAGCCTAGCCTTGGGGTGGAGTTAAGCAGTCAAAGCATAATATGAAACAACAAAGGGAAGGACCAGGGCTGGATGGACAGTTGGTCAGCAATTTGGGAAGGCCATGCCAGCAATGGGAAGCTAGCCAAGGTGAAGTGCCTAGGAGAGATGGGAATTCTGTCAGTTAGTGGTCAGACAACAGGCTGGTGGAGCCATACCCACTAAGGTCTTAGATGTCCCCCTTTTTATGGATCCCAATGAGCGAGTTTCACTCTTCACTCCATTGGTCTGGTGTGTCTGAGAATTCATGGACCTGGTTTCCCTGATAGGATTTTAATATGCCCATGCATGTGCTCATGTATAGCTCATAGCTACTATGTGAGCTCAGCAAGAAAGACAAGGAGACGTTTTCATAGATAAACCTGCCAGACCTTAGCAGAGGGAACCACATATCATGGCAAGTGCTGTCTAGGACAGTGGAGCCCCACTGGTCTGATCTCAGGTGTTTTTATTGATATAAAAGCTTCTCAGCTGTTTTATTGATACAAAAATTCTACCCTCTCAAAGGCCTATTTGTGTAATGAAGGAAACTTGTAGCTTAGTCTCATCCTACAATCCTTTAGCAGGATTAAATCACCTTTACGGTGAGGGAGCTCAAAGCCTAAGGGGAATGTTCTCTCCTGGTTGCTTGAGACTGTGGGGGAGGGACTACAAGAATTCATCCACAGCAACTTTACTCTTCACATGGAGATCTCATTGAACCGCAATGGCTCTGCCAGAGAGCTACGAGCTGGTGCAGGACATGAGGAAGCAAACATCTGAATCACAGGTATATATAAAGCCAACACCTGAAGATAATACAAACTGCCCAGGCTTAGGCGGCCCTTTCCCCGAACAATGGACAAAACAATTGTTTTAAAGCATGACTAGAAATAAACTTTCCCAACCCTCATGGGGTCCTAATTGGTTTTGCTAAGTTTATAGGATAGGGTGGCACTCTTTTTACTTTTAGGATAAATGAATCATCAACCTGTGCCTCCTGGGTGATGCTGAGCAGGTACTGGTGTTTATGAACACAGCAAGGTGTGGCGTTATCCTACATCTGCATTTGTACTCAAAACGGACTCCAATTCCACTTATAAAATAGAGTCTTCTGGAATATGACATGGCCTGAAAACCTCTCTTGTTAATATGGAGTCACTTTGAACAGGACACAGCGTGGTCTATACAGACATGACTCAGAACACAAATGAGATAATAAGAGAAATAAATCTTACCAGACTTTGCTTCTGCTGGAGTAGCAGGACTAGCTGCCTGAGGAGGTCTTTTCATTTCATTCCCAAAATTGCTTAGCCTAAGTATGATTTCGCTGGACTCATAGGTCATAGGAAGCCCAACTTCAGGGAACTGTGCCAGCTCCAACCTCTTGTGCCCAACCAACTAAATGGCAGATAGTAATGTGGGAAGCATGCGTGGGATTCTGTCCACAGTCACCCTACTGGGAAGACAAGGGGACTAAGCATCTTCCTCTGTCTGCCAGGGAGCTATCTTGAGTTCTAGGTTCAAACAGGGAGAGAGTTATGGTGACTGGCACTTTGACCAGCCAGGGTCTGGTTAAGTATTATCTGACATCTGGTTCTGCCAAGGCCTGGAGAAGTCATTATCACTGGAAGTGGACAATTTGTTTCTCATCATGAGTGGCTACTTTTGCAAGGAGGAATACCTCCAGTTCCCTTCATCGGATAATTGATGCCACTTAACAGGGGCAGTCCCATCACAGGATATCTACAACAGTGTCTAGTCCTGGGACCCACGTGACTACAACCGAGAACGACTCCACGAATAGGTAAAATGGCGATGACTCTTTCAGTCAAGCAATGACATAGAACCCTAGCCTGTTTCTGTGGTTCAAATAGGACACTGTGAAGGCTGGTGGCTACAGTCTGTTGACTAGTAAGTCTTGAAAAAAATACCCCAGTCTTGTCTTGTTGTCTTCAGCTTTGAAGGGGAAGGTTGCCAGCTCCAGATGGTCACCCTCTAAATAATTAACATGTCTGTACAGAGCTGAGTAAGAATCTGACCACAGACTATCAAAATAAAGGCCCAGCTCGATCCTGCTGTCAGGTACACAGGTGGCTGCAGGTCCAAGAAGAAGAACTTGTACACGGTACTAGTACACAGTTATGCAGAGTTTATTTTTATGGTCATTTTGGTATGATTTCTTCCTGCTGTTTGTTTTTACCACCTGGGTCATACTATGTGTAACCTTTAAAATTCGCTTTTCTCAGATCATAAAGAAAATCATTAAGGTTTAAAAATCATTGCACACATGCACACACACACACACACACACACACACACTTGTGTCAGGTTGCTAGAAATGCAGTCCAACATGGGGGATAAACTCCAAATATTAGCATAATAATCAACAAGTAGCATAAGGTTGAAATAGTAGCCTATAATACCATATAAGACTAAATATTAACATAATAATCAATAAGTAGCATAAAGTTGAAAAGTGTTTTGAGGAATTCTGCTCATATTTTTTTACTTGCCATGTAATTTTCCAAAGTTTGTAGATATTAAAATACTGACACATTGCCGCTGACAAACGCCAGAGAGTTTCTCGGTATCATTTGTATTTCATTGCATTGCCATTACAAATAATGCCTTTATTAGGGGAGATAAGTTAGCAGAGATGGCATTAAAAGGCACAGTTTCAATTTTATTCATATGGCAGTATTATTTCCCTAGAAGCCTGTGACAAATTACAGTCATCACCTTTCTGCCTAGTTACATCTTATAAAACGACGTTGAATACTGAAGCACCAAACACGAGACAATTATACTGTATGTAAAATACATTGAATTACTACATTAATGATTAGATGTAAAGGAGACACAGATTACATTCCTGCAAGCCTCTGGCCGTACCTTGCGTTAGGGATCATTCTGATTAAAGACAGTTTCCTCACTACACATTGTTGTTCCAGTGATACAGCTCACACACGATCAAAGTTCCTGTAGCACATGTAGTATCTCCGTAAGATGCTGCCTAGCTTCCTTGTGATTAGGGACACCAGAGAGCCTGGCAATACCAGGCTCGGGGAAGGCAATCGTTTAAAAACGTTGAAACGCCAACAAAGAGAATAGGAGGACAAAATTGGCTATACAAAGGACAGTTATTTATAGTATGAGGCCGAAACAAGGCTGAGTGTCACCATTTCCCACTGTGACTCATGACTTTGACACTCCGGATATGCCCGTGAGTGACTCAGATGACCACGGAAGTGCTTCAGGGATTGATTCGGGGTTTGCAAATACAGTTGAATGAGTTGGCACGTTTGTAAATATAGACTCCACACATAATAAGTGTGGAGTGCGTGCTCCCACCTGCAGCACCTGTCTCTCTCGTTACCCTTTGCCTTCATTCATTGCTACCATGTTTACAACTTTCTGGAGTTTTTATGAAGACTATTCCCTAATAGCTAATGCTATTGAGGTCAAGCACGTTTTCTTGCTTATTGTGCATTTCAATGAAGACTTTGGTCACTGAGCTGTCCGTCTACTTTTTCCCCTTTATCCCATGAAGTGGCTTTTTTTCTCTTATCTATTTGTAGAATTTCAGTTCTTAGCATTGTTGGTCCTTTGCCATTGGTTATGCAAGTATTTTCCGATTCTATCTATAGCTTCTCTGGTTTTGATGACACATTTTTTAAATAATCAAATATCTGCTTCCCTTTGTGATATAAAGCTTCCCATCTTGTGTCTCCAGAATTATATGAATTTTCACTTTTATTCTGAGACTTTTATTGATGTATATTTACATCAAAGTCTGGATTATTTTCTGTTTATAACATCAGGTGGGTTCTGTGTTTGCCTTCTTCCAGGTGAATATCCCAGCTGTTCTGATGCTAACTAAAGTTTGAGTATGGGCAGCCTATGGAACAGAATGGAAACCCCGGAGGCCATGTTATGTAGTGTCTTCCAGTACCATGCAGGGAAAAGAATAGCCCAGCTCAATGACTCTGTCATAAAGTATGTCTGCATGGCAGGTACATCTCAAATCAATTAAGACTGTCGAAAGCATCACACAGACAAATTCAGGTGGCATGAGTAACTGCATTCCCTTACTTTGTTTGAAAATAGAAAAATAGAAAAATCAAGGTAGAGTGGGTCTGTTCCAATTCCACTTTCCACTTCTGCTTTCTATACATTTGTATGTATGAGTGCATAGATAGATAGATAGATAGATAGATAGATAGATAGATAGATAGACAGACAGACAGATGGATAGATGACAGAGGGATATGGGATGGATGTATGGATAGATGACAGATAGATTATAGATAGATGACAGAAGGATATATATATATACACACACACACATATATGTATATGTGTATATACACACAGACACACACACACAGATGGATGGATAGGTATAGATAGATGGCAGATAGAGGGATATATATAGAGAGAGAAATGGACGCATGAATAGATGATAGATAGGTACATAAATAGATAAATGGATTGATAGGTGATAGCTAAATATAGACAGATATGTAGGTAGATAGAGGGATAGAGAGATGATAGATAATATAGATAGATAGACAGACAGATGGATAGATGACAGATAGAGGGATATGGGGTAGATAGATGGATAGATGGATAGATGATAGATTATAGATAGATGACAGAGGGATACACACACACACACATATACACACAGACGGATGGATAGGTATAGATAGATGGCAGATATATATGTAGACAGAGATGGACAGATGAATAGATGATAGATAGATACATAAATAGATAAATGGATAGATAGATGATCGATAGAGAGGTGATAGCTAGATATAGACAGGTATGTAGGTAGACAGAGGGATAGGGAGATGATAGATAGATTATAGATAGATGATAGACAGATAGATATAAATTCATATTCCAAAAATTATGGGCTGCTTCTCAAATTTCTATTATACTTGTACAAGGTATGTGCTAATTTCCACTTATTGTTTGAGTTTTAGGGTATGTGTGGCCACAGTGGAGCACCGGATGAGTTTTCAGATTTCTCTGCTCCAGTGGCTCAGTATGTTTCAAGGATTCTGCTGCTTTCTGCCTTCCTCAGCATCTGCTTGAACCTAACATTGCCTTTCTGCACATTCATCAGGTGTTTGCCAGCAGCAATGAGAGCGAGGTTTTTCCCATTTGTGTGCAGTGGCTGTGGCGGATGTTATGCGTTACTCTGAATCTTTTCTGGTGGTTATGATAGCATTTATAGAATTTGCAACTAAGCAGAGCTGGCGTCACAGGATGGGTGTCAATGTCAGTCTCTGGTATAACTGAGGATCGCTTTCCTGTCTCACATTCCTGGTTTTGCAGCATCCAAGCCTGCTCTCCAGTGACTTCAGAAGTTCTCTGAGCTGCCTTCTATTCTCCTTCTATCTCTTTCTATTTAGCTTTAAAGTCAGTTAGTTTTTACAGCTAAGAATAGTAACTGCTAGAAATGTTTACACAGACGTACTGTCATGGAAATGGGTATCTGGGAATAGTTATTTGATTTAGTTGCATTTGAAGACATGTGAAGGAAACATTTTCTTCAACTCTGGCTGTGGTTAATGGAGTCAACTACTTACAAAAGACATTTTGGTGAACTCAAGTGCCGCTTCTGTATAATATTTTAAAGAAGTATGGCTTATCCTTGGGTACCTTGTGCTTTTGCTAGAAAACACAAAGAAAAATGGGATGGTATAGAAAGATGTAACTCAGCGGTAGACCATTTGCCTAATATATGCAAGACCCTACATGCTTACAAGCACATTCAGATGCACAAGCACACACACGCAGAGACAGACAGACAGACAGAGACAGACAGAGAAAGAGAGGGGAATCTCAAGACTTTAAATTTTTATCTCAAAGCAGATGACAAAACAAGAGAAATTTTGACTGCTCTAAATGATTATCATCTCCTGTAGCCACAGGGTTGAGGAAGTTGAGTATTAGTCTCACGCTTGATCCCATGATATGTTGAATTATAATTCAGGCTGAATTTACGTGTTTGTAGATTCTTTAAGTGGAAGCTTAGGCTTTGGGAGGAAAAGAAGGGGCTGTGAGGATTGGAGTGGAGGTTTTGTGAGGACTCAGAGGAGCCATGTGCCCAAGTTCCCACAGTTGACTAGGTCTTCCGTGCCAGCATGAGCATCCCTTCTGCTCTGAGAGGCACATCCCCTGAAATCCCCACAAAGACTCTGGCCTGGTTCTTTGGAGAATGCTGACTTTTTACCCATTCTTCTGACTCACCCTCCTCCCACTGTTGCTTCCATTCACCAACTTAGATCCCAACAACCTTCAGGGAGAATTCATGAGCTCAAGTCTTGGACAAAAAGAAAGGAAGGAAGGAAAGAAGGAAGGAAGGAAGGAAGGAAGGAAGGAAGGAAGGAAGGAAGGAAAGAAGGAAAGAAGGAAAGAAGGAAAGAAGGAAAGAAGGAAAAGAAAAAATTCTTCTGCTTCTAGTATTGCAATATTTTACATGCCAAAAATTTGCAATTTATAATCTTTAAAATTTTTGCATACTGTCATCCATTACCCTTCTCACTTTTCTTCCTAGCAGGAGCATCTGTTCTGTGCAGTGACTCAACTAAAGCACTGCATTCTCAAGTGCCCCGGCATGTAGAGGAGGCCATGCAACTTGGCAATGAAACATAAGCATCAGTCTGTGATTTTTTTTTTTTTTTTTACAAGAAGTTGGCCTCTGAGTGCTATTCTTCCTTCGTGTACTTTCTTCCTCCTTACAGTCTTGGCATGGCCACAGTATCTGCTACTGCAGGGGTCATCTCATGCTGAGATCTCAAAGCCAAGAGATTGCTCTGATTGGATATGACATGTTTAAGCCAAACAAATGATAACAGCCACTCACTATGATTCTTCTTATTACTTAATAAAGAGGGAGGAACCTATTTCTTTATATCATTCTTTGTAATATCTAATCTTTTGCTCAGGGTAGAGAAAAGTAGCACAGATATATAGGGCATTGATTTTTCCCTAGAAAAAAGTACTAATCCTTAAGCTTCACTGACTGGGCCACGTTAGGTCCTATACCAAGCCGCAACGCTGAACACCGTGTGTTGAATGACATACAGGTAGAGTTGTTTCTGGGAGTTGGAGTCGATTCCATTAAATCTGCTCATTTGTAGGTCTGTGACAGAGAAGTGATGGCAAGGAAAAGAAAAGAATAATTCAGTGACGTATTGACTTCTTTCCCAGTGCTGTGATAAAATATTCTCATAAGCAACTTAAGGAAGAAAGGGTTTGTTTAATTCATAACTCAAGGCACAGTTTATTATGGTGGGGAATTCAAGGCAGGAGAAGCTTGAAGCAGCTGTGGTCACATCATGCTTGCAGTCAGATGAAGCCAACAAATTTAGGCTTGCTACTCAACTCCTTTTCTCTACTTAAACAGTCTAGGATCTAAGCCAGGGAATGACACCACCCACAGTGGGCAGACCTTCCCCCCTCGACTGATGTCATCAAGACTATCCTCCACAGGCATGCACAGATGCCTATTTCCCAGGTGATTCTAGTTCTGTCAAGTAGGACAATTAAGTCTCTCCATCAAAGTTAGGAAGCATGCAAGTTCCCAGTGTACTGCATTTCATTCCTGATGCAGATATGGTATCAGAATTCATTAGTCATCATTTTTGTTCTGCTTTCATGGTTACTGCATAATATGCTGGTTAGATTTGACTTTCTATGTACTTTATGTCAGAGCAGTGGGAACTCTCTGCCATACTGGCAGAGTCACTCCATTCATGTGTCATATTTCATGAATCAGCGTCTTTTGTTACTCTTTGATTAATGTGAATCCTCTACTTCCACCCCCAGAAACTTGCCTGACCTCCCTACAGAAACAAGCCAGATGATGAGTTGTTTTAGCCTGAGGGTCAGATCCTAGACCAGGGAATTCTCTAGGCAAATGGTACCTTTTGAATCATCCTTGCCTCCAGCCCACCAGCCTTGTAGAGAACCCCTTCGGTTGTACATCTTGTCATCTCCTTGAACACTCACAGCTGACATAGATGCTATGAATGTTGCGTTCTCTTTGTGTAATACTTCTGGAGTGACATTTTCTCAATTTAGGAGTCCCCAAGATATAGTGCATGATGGAATAGATCCAGATCCTGTCCCCAAAGAGTCAGCATGGCGCAAGCCAGGATTGTAGCTCAGTGGTAGAACGCTTACCTACCCTATGGGAAGCCTTAGGTTCAATTCTTAGCATTTTAAAAAAGAAAACAAAATACAGGAACCCTTGCCACTAAAAGCTGGGTCCATTTTGAGAAGCTTCAGTTCTGGTGCAGGTTGTAGGGGCAGACATGGCTAGAACAATGTCAGCCAAAGAAGTAGAGGTAAGTTTGCAAAGCCAAAGGGCAGAGCAGTTCTGTGAACTCCATGCCACCAAGTGTGCTTGCAGAATGTTTAGGCTTTCACTAATTCACTCATGTCCACTGAGTACTGTAAGATGCACTTCTGACTCACAGCTCATCAGTAATGATCAATGGGGTGAAGAGAGTTCTGGACCAGAAGACAGGGCCCGAAGGGCAGATTTTGTTTACTGAGGCTGCAGCCGTGAACAGATCATCTCAACTGAATGATCTTCAGCACCAAAACTTAGTACTCATTACGGCTAAATATGTCCTGAGCAATTTTATTTATCTCATTAATTTACTTTAAAAGGCTGGTCTTTATAGCACCGAGTTCTCCTTTATTGTGGTTTCTGAACAACTTACAAATTTTCTGTTTGTAGACTCCCAATTAATGAGGCTTAGCTGCATGCTAATTAAAACTCCTTAGAATTCTGTTAAGAGCATCTCTTCAAGAGTTCAGATTTGTTGATGAAATTTTCTCATTAAACTTCACAATGAACTCAGAAAACAAGTGATTGGCCCGTCAGCCCCACAAGAAAAACCCCTGGCTATTCTTGACAGTTTCTATCCCCCCACCCTGGGTGGTGCTGATGGAGCAGTCTAATGAACCTTGCCTTGATCCATGTAAGGGTTTCAAACCAAAGCATAATGTAGCATTGAAGTTCGGTGATTAGATTCATTAGCTGGTACTGGATCACACCTCTGATCGTCACCTCTAATAGACTGTATTAAGGTCCTCAGTCATTATAGTCATTAGTCCTTGTCACTGACGAGGCTGTGCCGAAATCTGCTTGTGTTCCACTTCTAATTACCGTGTTAAGTGGCATCTCTGCTCACAACACATATTGGTTGTCTTTCACGGGAGTGTGACCCATTTAGAGCCCTTTCATGAGGTTCTAGTCTAGGAAGTCTGACTGAAATAAACAAGGCAGGGTGATACCACCTAGTCTAGTAATAAACAGGGGCTGTTTACATGCTAGATGGGTCTCATCCCAGTGATGGGAGGGAAGAAAGTGATTTACTCCGAATGAGAGAGGTCATTGCTTTGGTGGATCCAGAAGAAGGTTTGCAGTGGGCTAGCTTGCCCCACAAAAATGACAGAAGAGTGATCACCTGTATCAGGACACTTCAGGAAGCTTATTAAGCATGGAAGCCTTGCTGGACATGGTGGTACATACCTTGATTCCCAGCACTCGGGAAGCCAAGGAAGGTGATCACAACTTTAAGGTCAGTCTGGGCTACAGAGACCCTGCCTACTGCCTAGGTAGCCTAGTGGTAGAATGCTTGGCTAGATTTACTGGGTTTGATCCCCAGCACTGGAAAGAAAAAAATAAAAAAGCAGCCTATAAGTTGTATTCCAGATCTTGGGAAAGAATACCCAAGATCTGCAGAGTTAATAATCACTTCAGGTTCCTCCAGGCTCACTCTGGTTTGAGAGTCAACTCAAGAGACGCTTGCAGGAAAGGGCCGAGAAGCAGGGTAGGTATGGGAAGGCATCAGAGCATTTGTCATGGAACAGAGAGAAACATGCCATCTTTATGTGCGGTTGGGATTCATGCCTGCACCAGCTAGATAAACTAGTGTGGGGTGGGGGTCAAACTTGCAACCAGTGATAAAATAATTGTATGACTACTTCAAAGAATTTGAGGTTTTTTTTGCTCTGTGTGATGTTTGCATATCTGAGCTGGATGTATGAAACCTTTTTTGCATATTCTACATCTACAAATTACGGATGTGCATAGATTTTTTTTTCTCCCACTTTTGAAATTTGTGCATTAGGAATTCATCATCTTCCCAGGCATCTTACACTTTGAAAATTGTGAAAGGCATGGGTCCTGGTTCCCACTGATGCGTGTGCATCAATATGCAGAGTTTTACATCTCATTGCTAAGGATTTACAGACCCAAGGTAATGGACTCCAACTTAAGAACCTTTGACCTGAGCTGAAACCATTCAGGCTGCTGCTCTGTAAACTCGCAAGGTCCTTCCTAGCAAGGAGAGAAATAGCCTGAGAGTGGATGGCTTGGATGAATGCAATGCCCAGAAACTCAGCAATTCTCACTGACTCGTATCATTGAATCTGTCAGAAATGCCACCAAGACATTTGCTTCCTCATAAAAATATTGCTGGTTGTACTGGGTGGCAAGCCCCCAACTTCTTCCTATTCGTTCACTAAAGCCTAGGGCCATAATTAGCAGAACTCTAGTTAAAGGCAGTTACAATGAATTGATGGGATCCCACAGGTTCCTAGTCAGCCTGAGCCTCTCTCTATAGTCAACCTTAGTAAATGAGGTTGGTGTTTTGTCATTTCAGTTACTTAGTCTCGGAATACATGGAAATTGCTCCAAGCTTGACCTGAGCCTGTTGTGGATCATATCTTTAAAATTATTCACTTTGGAAAATATTGGAATACAGTGACCTAAAGTACCGTATCTGAAGACACCTAACGTGGAGTCGTAGCAAACATCCTATACTCATTAAAAATAAAATGCTATAGTGTAATCAAATCTTTTACTTTCCCTTAATACACTTGTGTCTATTTTAATAAGTTACATCTATTATATCATGTTTACTGGCTTCTCATAACTGTAGTTCTGAGAAGTGTGTGTGTGTGTGTGTGTGTGTGTATAAAATTTACCAAGGTGCTAGTTAATGGAGACTAAGGCTTATTCCACAGTGAGCTTTTTAAAAAATATCTCTTTGTGCTTATGACTATTAACACTTGAAATTTTCTATACTGTGAAGGCTAGTAGTCGTGAAGTCTCTGAAGAAATGAGTACTTTGTAGAATCTAGTTTGCTTGCTTAAAAGCAAATTCCCCAGAGCTAAGGGTGCTTAGATGTAATTTTCACTTTCCACTTTGTTCTTAAAAACTACGTATGAGCAAACATTTCAAACCTATCACAAATGCCCACCCCTTCTCCAAAGCGTAATCTGCCTCAGTGCCAGAATTTCAAAAGGGAAAAACTGAAAACACCATGGTAACAATTCTCAATTAGGCACTTAGCCATTCCTAAAATGGTATTTAATTGGTAAAATCTTTAAAATAATTTTTTCAAAATTTATTTTTATTACATTTAACTATTTGTATATGGATAAGAGGGGTATGTGCACATGAGTGCAGTACCTCTGGAGACCAGAAGATGGAGCCAGACTCCCCCCTGGAGCTGGAGTTACTGGGGATTGTGAGCTGCCTGATGTGGGTGCTAGAAATCAAACTCAAGAGAAATATGCATGCTTAACTGTAGTAGTACACCTATTGTGTGGGCTCACCAAGAATGACATGGAGGCATTTTCATAGACTCAAACCCTGCCAGACCTCAGCAGAGGGCATCACTGTCCTGGCCAGTGCTATACAGCTGGACAGTGGAACCCCAAGTGTCTCAGCTCGGGTGTTTTTATTCTTTCAGAATTCTTTAAGTGCTCTACTGATACCACATGTGGATCATAAGCAATTAAACAACCCACACATAAATCCAACACCTGCAAGCAATACAAAATGCCAAGACCTAGGGTAGCCCTTTATCCAACAGTTCACAAAAACAATTATTTTAAAAACAACTAAAAATAAACTTCCACAACACTTTACCATTGAGCTATCTCTCCAATCCTAAGTAGCTTATTTCTGTTTGGTGTAATTTAGCAGCTGTGAAATAGATGACAGATTAAGAACAGAATTCCTTCTGTCTTCTAGCTTGCTAAGCTACAGCACATGGCTGGGTGTGCCTGGATGGAGGAATGAGAGAAAGGAGGAACTTCCCTATTAGCTACTGATGCCACATTTGGAGACCCGAGAGCTGTTTCTCCTTGCATATATTCTGTAGACCCTGCAGTTCTCAGGTGTACACATGTGTTCAGTGGACTAGAGGCCTCAGTGGATTGGGAGCTTGATGAGGAGAATCATGGGTCCCCCCCTCACCTCCCTGAATCGGAGTCTTGAACAGGGTCCCCAAATGATTCTTATATACTTGACAGTTTGAGAAGTACTGTTGTCCAGGACATCAAATAAATCAGATTGGACAAATGCACACACAGTGCCTATACCCAACTTCTTTCTAAATAAGTAAGATTCATTTAGAAGGAAAAGATCCTTTAGTGTCATGGTCATGTTTGGTGGGAATCTTCCTCCTTCTTTCCTTGTTGTAGTCAGAGTTCTCAATGAGAGTAGTCTTAAAGGCTTTGGTACCCATCCCCACAGCAGCCATTAGACAAAGAACCAATTTTTCTCCATTTGTCATGGGGCTACATCCGGTTTCACCCATCATAAGTTGAAAATATCCTGAGTCAAACTACATTTACTATATCTGCCTGCCTTATCACTTAGGAGCACAGCAAACTGGAGAATTGGTTATTCGTCCTGTTGGTCATGCGGCTGACTTACTGATCATCTTCAGAGGGCAGACTGTATATCCCTAGCCCATGGCCAGGTCAAAGTTTAAGATATAAAGTATGTTTCTTCAGAAGACTATCACCTGTGAATCATTGTAAAGTTAATAAACAGTAAGTCAGATGATCATAAGTTGAGACCATCTGTATTCATAAACACCTATCTATGTGCCAAGAACTTCACTGAGTAGGAGGGGAAAACAAGCTGTGTGCCAGTAGTCATAAGAGCATGAGTGTCCTGGGATTAGAGAAGGCTGTCATTTTGTATGAGGGTGTCAAGGAAGCTTAATTTGAAGGAAGATATCCGAGCTAGAGCTTGAAGGATAAGTAAGATGCTACTTACATACAGCAAACCAGGTAATCTCAGGGATTAATAAAAACACAGTAAGTCACTACATGAATACATTCGTTTTTTGTGTCTTGTCGGGAGGGCACCCTTGGGGTGGATTAATCAGAAGAATGACATGAGATTGCATTTGAAAAAGGTCATCCTGATCGTCCAGAAGAAAGAGAGCAATGTGAGGTTAGAAGCACGGAAATTCATGAGGGACTTGCAGTAGTCCAAGTGACAGATGTGACTTTGAACTGAAGTCGCAAATGTGGCAACTGTGAATTAGAACTGAGTTCAGAATTATTCTAGAAGTAGAATAGAGTATGGCGAGCTGAACAAAGTAAAAAGACTTATAAGACCCTGCTTAGGATAACTTGATGATTTTTGGTGCCATTAAGAGGGAAAGTAAGACATTTTTATCCTACCCTTTGCCTTTCATCGCCTACGGTTGCTCCTTATAAATATCTCTCCTTCTGTGGGATTGGGATGGACATATTTGTTGGAAATAATTCTGTCCATGTGCTCTTGACCCAATTTTCCCCCAATGGTAACATCTTGTAAAAACAAGTCTTCTAAAAATGTTATAATCTATGAGTAATTTTGATTTAAAACATCTGTATACTTTCCTGCTGAATTCTCACTCCCTTATCTCACCCAATCCCCATCAAGTTATCTCCCTGCACACACATGAATAATTCTCAAGGACCACCCCCTGATCAAGCATATCTTGACCTAAGTGTGAAAAAATCATGTTCCTTAGAGTCACTAATTCCTAGTGTCCATCAGCTTTCTCAAGCTGGTGTCCCAGTTACTTTTCTATTGCTGTGATGTAACGCTGTGACCGGGGCAACTCATAAATGAAAGCCTTTATTGGGGGCTTACAGCTTCAGAGGTTAGAGTACACAGCAGGCAGGCAGGCCTGGCAATAAAGCAGAAACTGTGAGCTCACATCTTGAGAAACAATCATGAGGCCGAGACACACCAGGGTTTGTAGTTATTAGGCTGCTGTAGAGGCTCAGCAAGGATGATAAAGAGGCATTTTTGTCTGTGCAAACTCTATCAGACCTCAGCAGAGGAAACCTCTACCCTAGCCAACATAGTACTGGACAGTGGAACCCCGAGCATCTGAGCTCAGGTGTTTTTTATTGATCCAGAACTCCTCAGATGTTCTATTGATAGCACGTGCAGATCACGAGCAATCAAACATCCCCCACATAAATCCAACATCTGCAGACAATACAAAATGTCAAGGCCTGGGCAGCCCTTCACCCAACAGTGCACAAAAACAATCATTTTATACATAACTAAAAATACACTTCTACAACAGGGAATGGCATGGGCTTTTGAAGTCTCAAAGCCTGCCCTCAGTGACACGCGTCCTTCAACAGGGCCACACCTCCTAAATTCTTCTCAAACAGTTCTTCCAACTGGGGTCCAATTATTAAAACACATGAGCCTGCGATGGTTATTCTTATTCAAACCTCCACACCGGAGCTGCCCGCTGAAAGTTGGTGCCTCCCCAGGAGTTACACTAGAATGTCAAATATACTCTACATCCATTGCTATGAAAATGTGTTGTACCATATTATTAAATATATCGAATATCAGGGAATTGATTCTGGTCCTTGGTCGCTACAGATGACTTAGAGCCCTAGTTTGTATTTTGGGGGGATGTATTCCTATAATAGGATGATGATAGATAAGTGACCCGTGCACAGACCATGTTAAATTAAGATACATAAATATACTGGCTCAACAAACTGGAAACTTGGGACAAAAGCTCCTTTTAGAGATTCCTGAACTTGAGCAGTATGATCAGGATTCTGCCTCCTTCCCGTGGTCGCCTGTTTGTTGACTTAACGCCCTTCATGGTACAGTTTGTTTGACCATTGGTAGACCTCGAGTCATGCCACTCAAAGGCGTGAGGCCTAAGACTTGTTCCTCCATCGTCAATGATCTTTCTGGCCCATGTTACCTCCTACATCAACCTTAAGGACCTGTTCCGGGGGGTTCAGTACATAAGGAAGGGCCTACTTATTTTCCAATAGACTGGAGCTGGAGTCTCATCTTGGCAACTTTAACAGAATCGACTGAAAAAAAGAAAGTTTTGGCAAGGAATGTGGATAGAGGAGGAAAACAATGTCCATTTCGTTCTTCTTGGGTCTGTCATTGCCTCTTGTGCTGAAGACACTCACAGTCCATACACAGCTGTTCACAGCTCCCTTGCTCAGAGATCTGGCAACTCCGAATTCTTCAGGGCAAAGCTACAAGTTGAAGGTCAGGCAGAAACAGAAGATGCAGTCTGGGAGCAGAATTTTCTTTGAAGCCTCAGTGCTGTCAGCCAACAGACTGAGACAGGCCCAACCGCATTATGAAGAATATCTCTTTTACTTAGTGGTTGTGGGTGCTATCTCCATCCACAAAAATACCTTCAGGGCTATGCCTACATTAGCATTTTATTGATGCCAACTGGGTACATTGGCCTATCCACACTGACACATTAGGTGTCACAGAGTCAATCCGCATACTATTTGCACACATGTACATACATAATATGCATGTATAAGGGGACAGTATTCCTCAGTGCTGAGTACCTAGCTGAGAAGAGCAAGGGAGGTGAGCTGTTCCTTTGATCAAGGACTGGAGCAGTTTTCAGGCTGGGCCCATTGGGCCCATTGAGTCCAAAGGTGAGATGGTGAAACTGCTGTTAGGAGCAGTAGACACAGGAGGGGAGGGTTTATCTCAGCTTACAGGTTACAGTCCATCCTTGAGGACAGGGAAGGAGCTCAAGGCAGAAACAGAAGCAGAAAACATGGACAGATGCTGCTTATTGACTTGCCTGCTGCTCTGTTCATCTTGTTTCCTTATACAACCCAGAACCACATACCCAGGGGTGATACCATCCACAGTGGGTTAGGTCCTCTTCCATCAATTGGTCATCGAGAAAATGCCCACACACATTCTCATAGGCCAGTCTGATGGAGGTTATTCCTTAACTGAGGTTCCTTCTTCCCGGGTGGGTCAAGAGGTGAACCAAGAATAGCCATCGCATGCCACAAAGAATGAATGTAGACATGTCTTAGACAGATGAATTTTTTATGATCATTAACAAACTATTTATTTGGAAAGATCAATAGCATCAACAAGCTTCAAACTAATCTAAGAAAAAATGAGAAAGACACAAATTTATAAGATCAGAAAGGGAGAGACACCATAGCAAATGATACAACAAGCTCTTGATTCTGTCCTCAGTATCAGAAATACGATGCTCCCAACTATTCTGACATTGAACAACAAACTTCTGCGTGAGCAATCCCAAGACTAAAATCCAAATACTTTAAACAAATGAAAGCTTACCTTATAGAAATTCATTATAGGGAACATATACATTGTAGAGGACATTTTTATACCACTGAATGTAGACACTAGAAAAGAAAACCCAATTTTTTTATATCAACAAACTATTGAATATAGAGAAAATTAAACTGAAACCAAGGAGAAGAAAAATAATAAAAACATAAGGTGAATAAACATGGTTTTTAGCCAAAAACAGGCCTAAGGCAAAAGGCAAAAGGCAGTCTTTTATTTTTTTTTTAATTTTCATCTTTCGTATAATGTATATCAATACCCTCCTACCCTCCCTCCATTCCTCCCAACTCTCCCATCTTCCTCTCCTCTTATTGTATATCTTCCCCATCCCCACCCACTCATTACTCCCCCCAACTTCTCCCTATAGAAGAGAGTAGTTCTCCTAGGGTCAACGTTCAAACAGGGCTCAACAAATGGGACAAGGCCAGGCACTAGTCCCTACACTGAGAATAGATCAGGCAACCCAGCTGGAGGAAATGGGTCCCAAGGACAGGCAAAGGTGTCAGTGTCAGAGAACCCCCACATGCACTCTAGCCTGCAGGCTCTCTACAAGAACCCCAAGACAATCAACCACATAACATATCTAGGAGACCCTTCAGGTTCCCTGTCTTCTGCTTCAGACTCTGAGGGATCCCAAGAGTGCCGGTCCATTGACTCCATGAGGCCTGCTCTCCTGATGTCTCTGACCCCTCTGGTTCCTGAAATGCCTCCTCCTCCTCTTCTGTGGGTTTTTCAGAGCTCTGAACAATGTTTGGCTCTGGGTCTCTGCAGACAGATGAATTCTTTTTGGAATATGGGCTTGTGGAACTCTGAAAATAGTTTAAAGATGAGGAAGGTCTGTTAAAAGTGAACTGAGCCCAGTGGTTTCCACCATATCTGCAATGTAAATCCATACTGAAGGACTAGGACCTGATACTTTGTGTGTCTATTAGTGTGGCACTTACAGTACCATTTTTTTGTGACTCTGTTGTACAAATTTGATAGATTGATTTTAAAGTGATATCATAGTGGAGAGACAGTATAGTGCCCACGTCTGTGATTTCTCTAATACTTGGCAGCAAAAGCGTCCCTGGAGGGTCAGGGCTGTGCTAAAAGGTAGGGCAGCTTGATGGGTTCCAGATCCCCCCCTACCTATCACGTCAGCTTTGGTTAACCAGGGCTCTGTGGAGGACAAGCTTGGCCAAGCATTGTGGTGTTCTATGGGATTCCATATCCAGAGTTCAGCGTGGCTGCTACAGTGGCATCATGTACATACAATGGAGGGTTGGCATCATGTTATGCTAGAGAGCATAACAGACAGGCTGAGAGCAGATCTGTGGGGAGCTCAAAGCTCCTGTTCAACTTCTCCTATTATTCGTGTCTTGATCAAACCCAGTATACACTGCATTTAATTTTCTCAATCATTAAATTTTATTATTTGAAGAAGGCAAGCTGTTGAGATAGGCTGGTCCCTTGACAAGATACCACATGGTGACCGTAGTGCTGAGGGAAGTCTCAGGTGGCTTAGTTCTGTACCTCATCTGTGTTGGGGTCTAAACTGATCTGTATAACCCGAGATGAATGGGTAGATACTTAGAACTACCTGACTCACAATGGCCTGGTCTATAAAACAGGGACACCTGCTGCTTATTTACAATGAGAAGATCTAGTGAAGAAGATACTTGTATTCTCTGACCCAGTGCATTTTATCTGGGCTCACATTTCTATAAATTAAGATCAGAAGTTTCCATATTTTCTCAAAATAGTGCATGTTGAACAAGGTAGAAGGTCTCACTGGCAGCATCCCAGGCCTGTGAGGGTCTGGGTTACGATGCTGACCTGCTCACCATGAGAACAGATGTTGCCCTGTTCTCACAGGAGGCTCGGGCATCACTGGTCCCAGCCTCTCTCAGTCTCTGCTTGTGGGGCTTCCAACATTAATAGTTTTCCGTTGCTATAACAAAATATCTGGAGAACCAACTTTAAAAGAGCAGAGCTTTATTTTGGCTCATGGTTTCAAAGGTCTCAGTGTACGGTCGGTTGGCACTGTTGCTTTTGGCCTGTGCTAAGCCAGCAGGCACGTGGCAGAGCAAAACTTTCTCTCTCATAGCAGCCAGGAAGCAAAACAGAGCAGGAGGCTGGTATAACAGTGGTTCCTCCGGAGACACAGAACCCCAGTGACCTAAAACGCACCACCAGACCCACCTCCTCAGAATTCCATCACCTCAGTAACACCACAGGCTGGGGACCCACCCTCCAACACGCAAACCTCTGAGAACATTCCAGAACCAAACTATGCTACTGACCACCATGCCACTGGGCTGATTCATCCTTCCTTCAGCTGCTGTGCTATCTTTACACATCATTCTGCCAGTCCATTACGTTTGGGTTAGGATGGTAAGCCTTCAAGAGAAGTGTTTCAATTCCATCTATAAATGTGAGAGGAAGGAAAAAGGGGGTGGGGGGACACTATCTTCTTTGCTGTCTTTCCCCCCGAGTCGTGGTGTTATTCTACATTCTACAGTTGAGTAAGCTTGGTTAAATGGCTTCGGTGTGTTTTACTCTCCCAGGTCCCATTGTAGTTGTTCATCGTGGTCTAAGTCCTCCATTAGAACATCCACTTGGTGAGGGCTGCTCTTTGTTTCATTCACTACCATTCGGCCGACACCTGGAGCCATGTGTGGTGAAGGGAATTGATGCAGGAGGATGAATGTTCACAAAGACGGTCCAGCAGTGCTCCATTCTGTCTGTCTGGCCTTAGAGACCATATCTCATCCCACCCTCAGCTCGGTGAGGCAGAGGAAGGGAGGAAAATCTGCGACGATCCAAGCTAAAATGACACCAAGTGAAATTTCGGAGCCGTCTAACGGGAGCTCTTCTATGCGCCTCTTCTTAAACAGCCAGCCTGGTGAGATGGCTCATTTGGTAAAATATTTGCTACACAAGCATGAGTTCAACCCACAGCACCATGTTAAAACAAAAACAAAAACAAACAATCAAAATGTGCTAGGAAGGCAGAGACTGGATCCCTGGAGCTCTCAGTCGGCCTAGCCTAATTATTAGGTTCCAGGTCCTGGTGAGAGAATCTGTCTCAAAAATCAAGGTTGAGGGACTTTGAAGAACAGCAGCCAAAGGGTGACCCATGGGATCTACAGGCACATACATGACACATATGTACCTGCACACATATATGAACACACACACCTGGCACGGGGAGACTGGAGCTGGTGAGGTATGGAAGCAAGAATGCTGAAGACCTTTCTTTCTCTGGGGTTATTGAAATTAATCTTGATGAGTAATTTGTCCCATTTTTCATATCTTTGAAGATAATGCCTGAAGCCAGATGAATCATGCAATTTCTACTTCCTTTATCTCCCCCCCCTTTTTTCATTTTTCCCTTCGTGCATTTCTGTCTATACTGTCACACTCTTAGATAATGCCATTTCCTGGCAGCCACCACCCACAGTTTAGGTCTTGATATCTAAGAGGAAATAAGTTGCTTTTTCCAGCCCTCAACCCAGAATGTGACTAAATGACTCCACAAGAATCCATCGCTTTGCTAGCTAATAGCTCTTTGATGGATGGGATGATGAATTGTTGTCACTTTGACAGCACTTAGAATCACCTAGGAGACACACCTCTGAGTTCGCCTGTGAGGGCATTTCTAGAAAAGTTTAACCAAGGGAAGAAGACTCGCCCTTAGTGTGCATGGTACCTTTTTTTGTGAGGAGGGGGGAATCTGGGGTCCTGGAGTCAATACAAACGAGAAAGCAGGTGGAATGCCAGCATGCTCTCTCTGCCTCTTGACCGTAGGTGCGATGCGACCAGTGCCCAGCCCTCCAGAGCCACTCCGCCCATCTTACCTTGCCCGCCAAAATAAGCTCTTCCTTATTTGAGTTGCTTTGTCTGGTGTTTTATCACAACGGTAAGAAAAGTCAATGAATACAGTGGACATGCAAATGAACTCCACGTATTTTACTCTGTGGGTAACCCACAAAATCGTAAAACTCAAGTGTTTGGTATGACCTATCTGGTATTCCTTTACGGGAGGTGCTGAATCTGTTATATTAGAAAAATAATTTCTGTGTCCTTCAAGCTTTCCTAGAGAACCTTAAAGTAATATCCTGATGCAAATAAAGCACACACACTTCCTACCACAGAGTTCCAGGCCTTCTTCAGCAGTGGAAGGGGGCAAGCCAGAGTGCCGTGGCACGTCGAAACACACGTTCATTCGGCAATACTTTTATTTTCTTGATTATCTTAAAATTGCTAGGCAGAATGAAAAGAAGAATGGCTAGGGGCCTTCCCAACGTATCATTAAGATCGTTTTCAAACACACACAAGAATCGAAGGTAGCCACGCCGTGAGTGCCTGTGTGTGCACTTCCCACCTACACCTCGCAACTCATTTTTGCTAACCATGTATCCATTCTCTTTCGCGTACTCAGAATTAAATTTCACAAGTCAGTGCACTCAACAGTTCAGCATGCATATCATTATGCAGTGTTCAATATGTTTTAAGGTAAAATTTACATCCAGTGACATACACAGATTCTAAGCTTTCCATTCAGGGATTTTTGACAAGTGCGTATGAATGTGTAGTGTGAGGCTTTATTGAATTCTGGACTTTGTTTTCAGCCAGATGCTAATGTTTACGCTAATGCATTTTCCCAGGCAATTCCTACCTTACCTGCACAGAGAGGCAGCCAATGTGTTCGGTTTCTCCATGTGAATTATTCTAGCCTGTTCTAGAAATGCATATAGTTCTAGAATCATCCATGATTCTATGTATGTATGTATCACTTGGGGAATGTACCTACACCATATGCTATTTTCTTAAGTCTCATTTTTCATTCAGCATACTTTAGAAATTCATCTCTGTGTGTATGTGTCTATGTCCGTAATTTACACTCACCCTATGCTAAGTGATATTCTACTGTATGGGTAGACCACAATTTGCCTATCAGTTTACTTGTCAATGGGCTGTTTCTTGTAGTTACCATTTAAAAAAAAAAAAAAAAAAAGGTGCTATATGTATTTTTGAAGACATGAATTCCACTTGCGAACACCTTGAAGTGTGTAGCCTACTACAGGGTCTATACATACAGGTACTCAGTCAGCATTTCTTGCCTCCGCATGAAACCTCCATGACATGCTGGGCTTTCCAGTGTCCTGGGTACTTCTGTCTGCCGAACAGGAGCTGAGAATTTAAGGAACTGGGTAATTGGTTGTGGGAGGTAAGCTAGAGCCTCGTTTTCTGGACCCCTCATCTCAGCTCTCTCCAGGGCTCCCCAGAGCTGGACGACAGTTGTTTCGTTTCATTCCTTCCTCCCTCTGTGCACGGGCTCTGCACTAAGGCCATGATCTTGAAATGCTATTGTTTATGCTTTCACAAACAGAAAGCTAATAGCTATTGGGGTATCGACTCCGGGCCACTGTACCTTGAGTACTTTTCTCTTCCATACCACCTTATTTTCTTCCTGTTAAGTCTTCACTGTGTGAGTTGGGGGGAACAGACATCTGAGTGGGGGAAAGGGGTTGAGAAATGACCTAAAACCATAGTTCTCAACCTTCCTAATGCTATGACCCTTTAATATAGTCCCTCTATAGTGACCCACAGCCATAAAATTATTTTTGTTGCTGCTCTATAACTGTAATTTTGCTACTTTTATGAATCGTAATATAATATCTGATATGCAGAAGGTCTTAGGTAACCCCTGTGAAAAGTTTATTCGACCCCCAAAGGGGTCATGACCCACAGATGGAGAACCGCTGACCTAAGCCACTCTGGCAGTTCTTGTTGGCGGTTCATTTCTTCCCAGGGAGAAGACTCAGATGTGAGGTCCATAGACCTCTCTTTCCCCACCACCAGCTGCTCTGTGACAGTGCAAACCAGGCTGGTGCCGAATCCCATAATACTTAGAAACAATACATTATTAGCAAGGAGATTCATAAGCTACCCAGAGCACCCACACAACCTGTCCTGTAGACTCAAGAAAACCCCAGTCTGAATGCTTAGAGGCTCTTGCAAGCCCCTCTGTTCACACAGTGGTCCATGAGCAGCATCAGAGAGCTGCCTAGTCAGGATAGAGTGGTCTGGCAGATGGAAGGACTCCAGAGTTAATGAAGTTCCTCCACCTCAGCTCATTAGATTAGCCAACCCTGACACTTCTTCAATGCAAACCTTGAGGTTTCTCTCCAATCCACACACCTCTCACATCTCACATGGCACAATATCCCTTTGTAAGAATAAACAAACTTTCTGGTGCAGATTCAGATGGTTGAAGCTTCCAGGCAACCATCACTCCACATGTTCGTTGGGTGTCTTGACAAGGAATCCATCCACACATGAAGCTTGCTGACTCTGGAGCATTTGACGTCAAACAGAGTGTGTCCATGCATCCTCCGACCCCCTCCCAGGAGCCTGACATTTCTGTGGGAATCTTGAGTTTTCCATTCCGGGGAATCTTTGGAATAAGTATGATTATTTAGCATCCTCGATGCCACTGTTACCTGTCACCTCTCAATGAAGGCAGAGCTGCGAATTGGCAAATCAAGCAGAGAAGGTTTTACCTGGGGGTTTTAAACGAACCTCTCGTGCTGAAGTGTGGCTCTGATTTGGAGGGATCCGTCTCACCCAGGGAGAAAAGCTCCAATCCTGAGCAGCAGTGCTCTCTTACGACTCTCAGGCTGTGGGAACAGCACCCGGTTAGTCGCTACACTGTTAGTTAAATTGATAACCTTGTTGGTGCCTTTCTCTGCCACTTTGATTAATGTTGTTGCTACAGATGTGGTGTGGTGGATGACTCGGGAGCCTTTGAAAACTTTATTCTATTTATTACTATCATCGTGTGGATGTGGATGTGTGCGCTCACGACACAAGATGTATGTGGGCACGTGCTCACATACATCACAGAGGATAACCTTGTAGAGGCAGTTTGTTGTTGGTTCCGGGCACTGAATTCAGGCCATCAGGCTTGTGTGGCAAGCACCTGTGTATCTGCTGAGCCAGCTAGCCAGCCCATACTCAGGGAATGTTTACAGTGTACATTAAAATTAGAAATAATAAATATTTAAGTAGTGTGTTGGGTAGTTTGTCAAATAAATATTCGAGAACCTCTCTGATTACCTCCTATAATGTCTAGATGTAAACTAACAAAAGAAAAACCTTGTTTTTTAGAAATTGGTGCCAATTGCAGGTCCACTAAAAGCATTTCCGAATGCCTTCCACTGAATGAACCGAACCAGATGCTGATGTTCCCATGCTAATATTGAATAATTTTACATGCATAATCTGATGGGTGAGATACATTATAATGACAAATTATGTTCTACTTCACTTGAAAGTTTCATTTTGCTTTGATCGAACAAAAAACATTTTTCTTCTCTGACTTCGGGTGGGGGTGTGTGCTATAAATTGACTGTAGACAGACTGACAGGGGGTTTATTTACACCAGTCTAGCTGCTCATAATAGTAACTCAGAAAGAGCTAGAGGCAACAGAGTTGGAGGGGTTAGAGAGTCAGTCCTCAGTGAGAAGCAGCCGTCTACAAAGCTGGCTCTGATGGGCTTTTTATGTTGATGAAATGTGTAATGTCACTATGGTTGCTAACATATAGGAAACTCACTTAGTGGATGTCTTAATCCTTTTTGTTTTTCTCTGTTTAAGCAGAATACCACCCAAACCACTGGGCAGTTTGTAAACAACAGTTTGCTTTGCTCAGGTTCTGGAAGCTCAGACATCTAAGGGCAGCTTCTGGGAAAAGGACCATGCTGCGTGGTAACACAGTGGATGGGCCAGCAGCAGAGACAGACAGAGAGAGAAAGCAAGAGCACGCCTATGTGACTCATTTCCTATTTATGGCCAAAGGGCTGAGGCTAGGAACTTTATAAACAAAAGAGATTGATTTAGCTCACAGCTTGGAGAGTGGAAGGTCAGCACTGAGCCAGGCTCTGGTGAGGCCTCCCTGGCTATGTTTACAACATGGTGAAGAAGAGAAGCAAAGAGGGACCGTGCTGTATGCAAGAAAGGCTGTGTACAAGTGTGGGGCGGGGGGATTGGCCTCACTCTCACGAGAGGTCACTCACTGCCAAGGGCCAACACCCCTCCTAAAGGCAGCCCTGCAAATTACCTCCCACTAGGCCCCAAGCCTCTATGTTCTCCCCCCTCTAATTGATACTATAGGGGACGAGCCTCCAGCACATGGATGCTTAGGGGCCATACTCAAAGCAAAGCAAGGCCAAAGTCACGGCAAACCCAGTGTTTTGATAACTAACCAGATCTGAAGCATTGGCAATTAATTACGTGACCTCTTCAGACCACTTTGTAGAACAAGAGCATACCCTGACCAGGTTGTTTAATCATGCTTCCTGCCCCTTTCCCCAATTATTTCTCTATGTATTTGACACAAGTCAGTAACCCAAAGATAGACTTGGTGTGTATGTGGGGGGCGAGGTCACTGAACTTGATTTGTTCCTCTATCCAGCGTGACCACAGTGGATAAATCTCTCTGTTGTCAACATAACCTTTCTCTGTAGTTGGATATTTGGACAGGTGTTCAATCCTACCCTGTTTGTGCTGCCAGAGGCCAAGCTTTTGCCCTAGAACTCTGGTTACAATATCAATATAGTTGCTCGTTGCAAAAGGAGTAGGCTGACCCTTTGGGTTCAGGTGCTTGTTCTCATCAGTAAAAGAATTCATATATGGCCAGTCAGCAAAAAGTTTATTCAGAAGAGAGAGTGCATGAGAAACTGAACGCATATGTGTAGATAGCTGCCTGGGGGAGCTCTTGAGGACCCCACTGCAAATAGTTTTTTGGGGAGCTCAGATATGTCGGTGACAGATCACTGGGCTAGCTCTACCTTTTAGGATGAGTTATACAGCAATGCCCGGGGCACATGCATGCTGTTGACTTTAAGCCGTGGGATCTGCTCAGTGCAGCCAAAATGTCCCTAAGTTTGTCCTGACCAGTGGGATAGCATCAGTGGAAGATCTCACATGCATCATTTGATAGGAATTTTGGGGAGCTGCTCATCTTCTGGTCTTTTACAACTGGAAACTATTCCGAAGATCCCAAACTCCTCCCTGTTATGGAAGTGTATCTTTAGTTGTGTTTAAAATAATTGCTTTTGTGCACCTTTAGAAAAAGGGATGCATAGGCCTTGGCATTTTATGTTGTCTGCAGGTGTTGGATTTCTGTGTGTGTGTGGGGATGTTTGATGCCTAATGATCTGCACCTGAGGAGTTCTGAATCAATAAAAACACCTGAGCTCAGATGCTAGGGGTTTCACTATCCGTTGAGTATGGCACTGGCCATGGCGGTGGCTCCTTCTGCTGAGGTCTGGCAGAGTTTGCACCTATGACAATGCCTCCTTGTCATCCTTGGTGAGCTGCCCAGCAGCAGTGTACAGCGACACCTCCTCCCCCTTTTTTGTGACTGGACAAGGGGAAAGGGCAGTTTGTCCCAAGTGTAAAAGGAGGGGATGGTATAATGAGGAAGCTGGCCATTGCTTCTAGTCTCTGACTTCCTGAGTAACTGCAACCTTTGTCATTTGGAAGTACAATGACTTAAAAAGACAAAAGTAGGCAGATGTGGGCTTAGCTGTACTGAGGAGTGAACAGGGCTTACAGCTTTCAAAGAATTTACTGTATACTCCCCAACACCAAATTCATTTATTTCAAGTTGTAGTCACAGGAAATGATGAAAACTTGTGAGTCATGTGACTGGGGATCCATAGTTAAAAACATGAGGGGTGAAAAACGAACCCAACTCCTTATTTGGTATTCACCTAGGAAATGATTATTTCTGAAGTAAATATTCATTGCCCTGAGTCTTGGCCTGCATGGCCACTCTTGCTTTGAGCATTCCCCAGTCGCTCTGTGACTAATATAGCAGGAAAGCTGCAATGGAAAGGCATGATGGGAGAAAATGGGTTACACATCTCTAAAGGAAGGCTCACTGTGCGTGGCAGTACCATTCCTGGGTCCCTCTGCTGCATGCCTACTGTCTGTGTTCATTGCTTTCTGGTGCCTGCCTTTTGCTAGGCATAAGGACTAACTCATTGGGTGAGAGGCTATTTCTAACTAGACGAGCTCTCTCTCCCTCATTTATATTTAACCTGAGGGTTGAATGCATTGTTCCCAGTGAACTACCTTGTACCTTTCAATTTATTCGAGGAAGGATCACTTAAACATGTCCTAGGAAGAACACCTTTAGTCCACCTCATAACCCTCATTCCTCTGGTGTTGTGAATTCATCTGCTCCGTCTAGGACATAGTGACTTGCAAGTTCTAGCACTATGAGAAAGCTATAAAGGGAATGCAATCAGCCAGAGAGAGAGACAGAGAGACAGAGAGAGAGAGAGAGAGAGAGAGAGAGAGAGAAACCTGGGAGCTCAGGGAGTCAGAAATGTTACTCTCCAAAGGTTTCCTGGAGGCTTACTTTGAATTTCAGTCTTCAATATTTTGTTGGCTTGGAGCAGTGAATCTAATTATATAGAGACAACAGCACAGCAGCTGTATTTAGCAAGTTGGAAAAGTCCCCGCAGTCTACCCTAGGAACAGCTAAGCATATGGAGCCATGCAGAACCCTGAAGACTCTTTATTCTGTGAATGATATCAACGCTGAGCCCCTAAGCACAGGGAACAGAGCTGGAACAGGCCACCCTACGTGACCTCCACAATTTTTTTTTAATTTGGAGATATTTTCTTTCAGATTAACTCCTGAGCAAAGGAGTTGTAATTTTGTATCCCCATGGGGGCTGGTAAGGTGTGTTCTCTCCTGCTGTGTCTTTCTGGGTGGATACTTTCCATCCTTCCTGCCTTCCAATGGGAAAGAGATTGGCTGCACCTGAGCTCTTCATTTTACTTCCTAGGGGAGACCCCTGAAGTGGCTTCAAGGACAACAGTCCACCTCCACCATCACCAGCCCCTCCCCCCATGCCAGCGGTGGAAGAGAGCTAGTCCTCCCTCCTGCATGTGCCCCACCTTCATCCCTTGAAGGGTCATCACAGCTTCCACGTCCAAGGCTTTGGTGGGAAGCCAAGGTGAGGTAGCCATTGGTCCCAGGCACAGGCAATAAGGGTGCACTGCCTGTGCAAAGTTTTAAAACAACAATAAAACAGCCTCAGAGACTGCATTTTATTATCACAGTGTTCCAGCAGTTCTAGAGAGAATGAGCATAGATGGCGTCTTCCCCTTCTAACTGCCTCGGGCACACTGGCTGGGTCCTGCAACCGAAAACAAATGAAGAAGAAGAAGAAGGAAAGAAAAAAAAAAAAAGAACAATTTATCAAACATGTTTGCATGACCTCGACCTTCATAAGGAGATGGCCGGAAGTGATACAAGGGCAGAGACTGCATCTGCTACAAGAGGTGACTTTATTTGGACCTACATATGTTCACTGGGTCTGAATCAGAACTTGGCGGTCTCTACTTCTATTTAGCATCTGGCTTCTTAGCTGGCTCATTCTCTTCTGCCCTCACCGTGCACTCCAGAAACAACATTTCATTGATAAATATCTTTTTAAACGGTTTTAGTTTAGTTTAGTTATGTGTCTGTGTTTGTGTGTGCGCACACACACACACGGATGTGCAAGTACCCACAACGGCCAGAAGAGGCCTCATATTTATTGGAACTGGAGTTATAGGCGCTTGTGAGATACGCAAAATGGGTACTGAGATGAAAACTCCAGTCCTTGAATAGGGCATTGAGGACTCTTAACCATGGAGCTCTCTCTCCAGCTCTGGATAAAGAACTTAGGACAGAAATAGAATGTACATCCTCTCCCCTGGCAGCAATGACTATATCCTGAGACAACCAATCCAGAGATAATAATCAACTAGACCACAGTTTGACCAAGCCTATGCGGTCCCTATCAACTGACCTCCTATAATCAGGGAGCTCATGAGAGTATCACTGAAGACATTCCGAGATGTTCAAACTCTTTCATCTTCCAAAACGGCCATATTGGTTATGGAAATTCTTTCCTGCCTTTTCATCCTTACTTCTGTTTGATTTTTGTGGCCCAAGCGGTAAGACCTGCCTTAGTAGGCCACTCAGTGTTTGGCCTCTGGCATATGACTACAGTAACATAAGGAGCTAAGCCTGCCAGTGTTAATTCTAGGTTTCATGAAGAATGGAGAGGAATAGACCAATGAATTGGATAGGATAAAGAAAGAGAGCAAGGGTGTTCGTGTTTTAAATTCTCTAGTTGTCCTCAATTTGGGTTCCTGAAATTTGCTGAATTTTCTGTTTCAGATTTTAAAAAGTACTACATATATATGTATAATATTTTTTCATATATAAGAGTGTTTCACCCGCATTTATGTATGTGCACCATATGTGTGCCTGGTGCTCTTGGAGTTCAGAGGAAGGGGGTAAGATCACCTTGAACTGGAGTTATAGATGGTTGTGAGCCACTATGTGGGTGCTGGGAAGTGAACCCAGGTTTTCTGGGAGAACAACAGTGCTCTTAACCACTGAGCCATCTCTCTGGCCCCACATTTGCTGAAATCTTTGCTCCTCTGGCCACACAGATCTTGCCTATCTCCCTTTGATTCTTTCCTCTTAGATTATCAGCTAAAACTCAGCAATTTATCTTGGTAAATCTAACTTCTGAAGGGAAAGAAAAAAGACTATTCTCCACCCATCACCCACTAGTTCTGAGCTGGGGCTCCCTATAACAAAACACAGATGAACAAGAAAAACACAAAGATTTGCTCAAAACTGTTTTGATATTTCAGAGTTCATTAGGATGTGGGGAAAAGCCCACGAAAGAAAGAAGGCTGGAAAGGCTGGAGTTGAGCAGCTAAATCCAACTCAACTCCTCTTCACAGAGAATTTCCAGAGCTTCTCCTTTGCATGTAATCGCTCAAAATAAGCAGATGAAAATAATCCGTATGCTGTAAAAGCATATTTGGGGTGGCACATCTGGGGGTTGCACATCCTGAACCTCGTCACTCTCTCTGTGTCTTTCCAAAGTCATGTATCATAAACTTAATCTCCAGGGCAAGAGTATGTTGGGAAGTGGTGCCTGATAGGCGAGAGCAGGTCGCAAGGCTTGGCTGCATGAATGAATTTGCTTCTGAGACGTGGGTTGGTTATCACAAGAGTAGACTGCCATAAAGCAAGTTCAGCACCGTCGTGTTCTGACTCTCACCTTGATGATGACTGCCATCACCAGGCTCTCACCAGTTACAGCCTCTTCATCATAGATGTACCAACTCCAATGATCAAGAGACAACAAACCCACTGTCTTTTCTTGGGTCACCACCCAGTCCGTGGTATTCTGTGACAGCCACACAAAATGAACTAAAACAATCACCTCTTAGTGCAATCTGATGAAGGGCTGACCTGTCCAGTTCAGCGCGTGAACAGGTGAGGGATGCATTCAGAACTGTGTTTTCCAGTGGCCTTTGGATTTGTGCTGTACAACAGTGCTGAAGCCCACAGTCTGAGTCAGTTGAGGACAGAGAAGTGAGATAATTGCACAAGAATGCATGTATTTTCCTTTGTTTCATGATCATCACACTCTTCTACAAAGTCTCCAAAAATTTCTCCTTATGGGAATTCTCTTCGAATCCTTCTGTCTTGAATTTGCATGTGCACATGTATGCTTTAAAATGATTCTTTTGTGCTCTTCCCTTTTATGTGCATTTGAACTAAAAACAACAACAACAAAAATCCCAAGAGATATAAAACATTGTCAAGGGTTTTCAAAACGGAAGGGTCCAGCTCAGGAACACAGGCCACACCTATAATTCCAGCTACTTAGGAGGCCAAAGCAGAAAGATTGTGAGTTTGAGATTAGCCCAGGGTACACAGAAGGAAAACAAGTCAGGGGGTATAATGGTTAGCACTTATCATCAGCTGGATGAGCTCAAGAAGTGACAAGCTCTGGGCATGTCTGTGGGGGATTCTTAGATAGATCAAGTGAAGTGAGATGGCCCTCCCTAAATGTGGGTGGCACCATTTTGTGGGGTGGGATTCCAGACTCCTTGAAAAGAAGAATGAAGCCTGAGAATAAGCGTTCATCACTCCGCTTCCTGACCAGCCTCCTCCTACTCATGCCATGGATAGACTGTGTCCCTTGGAACTGTAAGCCCAAATAAGACCCTCCCTCCTTAAACTGCTTTTATCAGCAGTGAGACAAGTAACTAATACAGTTGGGTATATTTGTGATCTTAAAAAAAACTCACAGGATCTGGAAAAGGAGGGAAACATATTCTGGTTTTCAAAATTAAACTCTTCTCTTTAACCTAGGACTGAGCCATCTGCAGATCTGAATTCAAGTCCTGTTTAACAATTGGATATTTTATGAGCTTATTTAATTTTAATGCGTGATTATCACCCCTAGTGGAAAATTTGTTGAAGGTAAGCAGAACTAAAGCCAATTCTTGAATGAATAATAGCATTAGATTGACAATGGAGCTGAACTAAAGGCAGCACGTGATTCGTTCTTATATTATAAGATGCAGGTTCTTATGTATCTTTGATCCAAAGATCTGAACAGGAGCAGAAATCTAGAGGTTTAAGAAAGAATCCAAAGGAATTCAAATGCATTTAAAATCAAGCATTATCTGTAAGCTAAACATGTAATATGATTCGCTCATATGTGTAACCAACATTCATTTTCAAATGTATGTGTGGGTTTGATTGACAGAAAATACTAAGCATTTAAAAGCATCACAGGGCTGGGATATAGCTCAGCAGCAGACTTCAGCAATAAAAAGAATTTATTTATTACCCTAAATAAATAAACAAATCTTTCTATCAGCTACTTTATTAAATAATAGATGATGAATTAAGTCCCAGCGATACAGAAGTTAACAAGATACCCTAAGTCAGACTAACGCAGATAAACAGGCGATGATCATCGAGTGAAGTTAATAGCATCTCATCATATCTGTCTGTGGCTACACATTCAGGATTCCATAACTCTAGAAAAACTGCCATAAAGCCAGCATAGCATGTCTGCCCCTATCTCTCTGTGAGCCAGAACAGATCTGTTCAAGTGTTAATTATCAATCCCAGGAGAAAAGCACTGCCTTTCACACTTCCCTCAGAGTTACCTTCAGACAGTGTTTGCTCACAGTAATGATTAAGATGTTTTAGCTGAATGCAAAGCCTCAGTATAGCGCTGCTCCAAGAAGCACAGAAGTTGCTAAGGATCAAAATGATGCCATACATTTGCTTGATTTTGTAGAGGAAGCCTCCACAAAATGTTCAGAGAGACATAATGACTGACTTGTTTTGGATTTCTGCTTTATTAACTTTCAGTATGGGTTTGTTGTTGGTAGTGGTGGGGTTGGTTGTTTGTTGGTTGGTTTTGGGCTGTGGCATGTGCATTAGGGGTAACATTTGCTTTGGCTAATGGATGCTTTAAACCATTAATATGTGTGGAGTGTTTGTTACCCTGTATAGGCTGTCCTGTCTTTACTAATGCAGGTCCACCTGGCATTACAGTTTATAGAACCTTCCTTCCTGTTCTCCTGTGCACTCCAAGTGGCATTCTGTTATGAAAACTTTTCATGTTGGGTTAATGATCATAATGATAGAATTTATTATGTTTTGTTTGCAGTACTGGCACCAGGAAAGACTGTTCTGTTGACCATACATGTCTGCCAGTATTTTACAAATACTTCATTTAACTTTACAAGTTCTCCACTGTTTTTTGTTTTTTAATTCAAGACATCACCTGAATTGTGTGTGAGTGTATGTAGCCATAGATTCATGCCAGATGTAGACGTTGATTCAGGGTCAAAAGCTGTTTATTCTTTGACTAATTAAATCACTGATTCTTAGTCCTGGAGCCCTGGAACCCTGGAGTATTTCTGCCTCCATACAGTCTAATCTTAAGACTCTGACTGGAAGGCTTCAGCCTTCATACAATATAGAATATTTAAATCTCCATACAATCTACTCTGTCTCCAAGACTTAACTGCTGACTGGGTTCACTCTGTCTAGCTCCTTCTAAACTCTGACTCTTCTGGTTCAGGCTCAAACTCTTCTCCAAGCTGACTGGTTCAAACTGACCTTCTGATCTGCTTACTGTTTCTGACTTCTTCTGACTCCAGCTTACTCTGGCTGATTCTCTGACTACCTCAGACTGAACTGCTCTGCTGGACTTCAAACTGACTCACTCTTCTCATCTGTTACTGCCTTCTTCTGCTGAGCTCTGCTGTGCCTCTGTGTGTCTCCTCCAGCCTTCCTGCTTCAGACTGCTCACCTCATACTGCCTGCTGTAACTGACTCTTCTGTAACTGACTGACTCTGAGCTGAGAGCCCACCTTATATATCGTGAAAGTTGAGTGTGTCCTAACTCTGACTCACTCTTCTAACTTTTCCTTTGATTGGTCACTTTGCCTGTCCTTCACTCTGACTCATCTCAGATGTCATTTTCTGTGTGACACTGACTCCTTCTGAGCTCTCTACCTCCTGTGTCTGTTCTACACTCTGTTTTTCTTAGGGATTAAAGGTGTGGACCACCATTGCCTTCTGAATACGGATATTAAAAGTGTTTGCTACCACTGTTTTCTAAATACTGAGATTAAAGGTGTTTACCAATATTCTTTCTACATTTCACCAGACCATTCAGTCCTCTGAATGTGATTCCTTCATTTAAATCCCTGGAAGACAGACGCTTCCTAGCTTTCACACAGGCCTATTCCTCCTCTACTCTGTGTGTGTGTGTGTGTGTGTGTGTGTGTGTGTGTGATGGATAAGATCCACTAGCTGAGTCACAAGACTTGCTTTTGAAAAAAAAATTTAACTAGGATATGGTATGCTGGTCTTGATCATCAAGGTGTATAAAGGTTAATTATTAGACATCTAACTGATAGTGAAAATATACATTTGCTAAGGTTACTAGATTCTACCTCTTTAAGGTTCTACCACCTTCCAGTATTATAATGAGAGGGCCATTGGGTGACACTTACTAAACCATAGTATAGCACCCTAGAGAGAACACAGCTGCTATTCAAGGCCACCCAGGGGAAGAAGACCTTGGATGGGAGGCAAAGAGAGGAGGGAGAGAGAGAGACAGAGACAGAGAGAGACAAAGACAGAATAGAGACATAGGGAGAGAGAAAAAAAGAGAGGAGAGAAGAGGGGAGGAGAGGGGATAAGAGGAGAAGGGGAGAGGGACAAGCACCTTTATCAGAATAAAAGGGTAAAGATAGTGGGCAGGTTTAAAGCTGGGCAACTTGAACAGGTTATCTGAGGGTTGGCCACAGGGCAATCACTGTAGGTACAATGGTCCAGAGTGGTTAAAGAAAAGATGTTGGGAGTATGAATTTAATTGATTACTCAAGAAAGGAATCTGATAGATTCCTGAAATTAGGGTCAAGACAACCCACCCACATACACACACATTATTGCTAGGATAGACACTAAAATGCCAGGAGTCTTATAGCTACCATAATTCCATTATTGCAGATCTGCTATGCTTGGTAAGAGTGATGTTAACAACATCCAAATTATTTTGCTATTTATTAAAAGTTTCAAAATTTAAATAATCAAAGTAACCTCATGCTCTTAGTGAATAGCAGAAGACTATTCTGTTTTAGAATTTCATTCAAATAGTTAGTGACTGTGGGCAGTTGTTAACTTAATGGTGTAGGGACTGGATCAAGGCCTATCCAGGACCTCTGAAGGGTTATGTGCACACCCTCAAACAAGCTGTCAAACTCTTAGCACCTCCCAGAGGAATGCTCAGAAGTCTCTTAAAATCCTCTCATCTTTGGTGGTGTTCAAAGTTGCGCTGGAAACCAGAATTAGCTGGCCCTATGTTTTTGCTTTGTTCTGGAAATGTTGTGATAGCCCAAGTAGGTGATCATCTAGACATTTCTATGTTGACAGTATCCTGACAAGGGTTGAGCCAAGTTTTATACAACACTTAATACTCTTCAAAACCACTTCATAGCATTTCATCCACTGATAACTCAGTAATAAGACAATAGCTCAACAGCCTTGAAGTCTTAGTCCTTAAGATAGGGAATGAGAGGTTGGATGGCCTTTGCCACAACTCTAGTCAAAGGCCAGCACACCCAGCTGTGCTGTGATCCTCTGTGTCACCCAGCACAGAGTGCTGCAGCTAGAAGTACTGGGAAGACTGGGGAAGTTCTGCCACTTAAGCAGGCTTGAAACCCCACAGCTTCAACGTTATTTACGGGGAAAGAAACTAAGAATAAGGACAATACTGAGTCTGAACAACGAATTCCTTAAGACCTGGGAACATCTTGTGCTCTTATATGGTTATAATTTAATCCGAATACGTTGAAGCAGCACCATAATTCAATTTGAGGCAAAGAGCAGCTTTGTACACAGCTGATTCATTTTAGAGCTCTCTGGAGATTTGATTACAGAAAAATTCAAAGAATTTCTTTGTGCTCTCCTTCCCTTACAAAGCTGCCCCAAGGCCTGGATTTGAGCGACTCTGTTACAGTGAGGTAGCACTCCCCAGACAAGCTAGAAGATACTCCAGGCCATCTTCATGGGGCACAATTAAATCAGGGCCCATATATTATATCTCATCGGATTCCCTGGCCCAGTTCTCAAACTGGGGTGCCAATTCAAAGACCAGGCAGTTAATTTATTTTTACAAGAATGCCAGACTTTAATGTCTTCAGATGGGATGTTGTGCTCTGTACTTTCTAAGGAGTATTACTATCCAGTGACTGGATAGTATTGTGTTCTGGGGAATTAAGCCACTTCACAATTCAGGGTCTTTGAGCAACAACCCTGCCCCCCAGGATCTACAGGAGTAATTCTGGAAAGCTTCTGAGTTTCAGATTTCTGCTATGTACATACATGGCACTTTCGCTTTGTTTTGTGTATGTGAATAAGTACACATGTGTGCATGTTCTTATGGATGTACATTTATGCATGTATGTGCATGTGCATGTGACAGGTCAGAGGTCAGCCTCCAATGTTGTTCCTTAGGGTCTATCCTCCTTGTGTGTTCAGACAGGGCCTCTCTTTGGTCTAGAGTCTCTGTGTAGGCTAAGCTGACTGGCCAAAAGGCTCTAGGGATCTGCCTGTCTTCACCTCCCCAGCTGCCCCCCAGCTGCTTCCCAAATGCTCCCTAGCTGAGTTATAAGCCCAGCTCACACATTGTTCTTATTAATACTCAAGAAGCACTTGCCTTGAAGCTAGAAGAGATAGCTTGGGTCTTTACACTTGCTAACTATCAGGTCAGGCTTGTGGAGTCTCGATTTATTGACTCATCAAACAGGACTAAGGAGGTCTCTTTCACGGAGATGGCTGTAACGATAATTTATCCTCAGCTTTGTCTCACGAGGGACTTAAAGGAGACCCATGTGTTTGTATAAACAATAGCACGATGACATACATTAAGAGGAGGTAGGGAACGGTGAGGGCGGCAGCGTAGAGTGAGGCCGTGAGTTTGCATCCTGGTGCAGATCTGTATGTTTGCTGGGAGCCGGCAGACCCCAGATTTGCTTCTGTGCTTCCTACCTGCTGGAGAAATGGGACCCTCATCACCACCCTCAATCACGGTGTCAGTGAGATCAGCTACAAACTAGGAACTTGGGGCGGGGGCAGGGGGGGGTGCATGGCTCTCGGTGCCCCAGCTGAAGGACTGTTCTCAAGGTCTGCCGAGAGCAGACTGTGTGTGGTGCAGCCAGCAATGCCTGCTGTGTCTAGAGATTGCAAACTGGCAACCACACGTGCCAGCATATGTGGGTGGTTTGTTTGATTTTGTTTTGGCTTGATATCGAAAAAAAATTTTTTTGATTAAATATATTTTAGAAATCAGATTTCATAATAACTGAATTCTTAAACCTCCCTTAAAAATCAGATATTCGGTCAACATTGGCACCGAGTAGCTATTTGTTGGGGTTCTTCTAGTGGGGCATGTGATTTCAGATTTGCCACAGTCCCCTCCATTCCCTACCACCTTGGTTCCTGTACTGTTTTTCCCCACCAGGCAATTTGGCATCTGATATCGTGAGTCCCATCTGAAACCCCTTATGGTGGGTTCAGCTAACATTATGTAATATTGTTATTACTGATACTCCCTGAGGGGGTTGATTTGGAGACTGTGTGGGAGAATGTTGGCATATGGTACAACACCCTGGTACAAGGAAGGGTAGAGTTCAGTTGCTGCTAATAGTACTGTGAAGTCAGGTCACCACTGGGAACAATACTCACACTGAGCAGGAGTGTCAGATAGCTGGATAAACAGCCGAGACAGGCAGTCATGCGTGCGTTCCCAAGTTCTCCCCCAGCAGGGGGCTTCCCCACAGTACTTGTTCTAACTTAGTCAAGTATAAAACTTAATATCTCCTTCAAGGGCTCACATTGCTGAATATTTTAATCAGAAGATGATACCATAGCACAGTATGGCTTGCGTACCCCACTAAATGCACACAGGATGATTAACATATTCCAGAATACGATTAGAATCATCATTACTGTTACCTTGGAGTCTATGATGTTAGAGTCTGGTTTTATTTTAGCCTCTTTTAAAAGACAGATTCTCACTATATAGTCCAGAATGACTTGTTACTACTTTATTACCCATGCCTTAACCTTACAATCCTCCTGCTTCAGCCTCCAAAGCAATAAGATTGTATATTAGCCTCTTTTTGTAAATAATACTTTTATTAATAATTTGAGTTTCATACAATGTATCTCGATAACACCCTCTTCCCATTCCTCCCTGTTCCACCCTCCCACCTCTGTGCCCTCAAAAGAAGAAGAAGGAAAAGGAGGGGAAGAAAAGAAAAGAAAAGAAAATTAAGTCAAGCTTGTGTGGCAAGAACATGGCCTGCTGGCATCACCAGCAGGTCTTTGGAGGCAGAAGGCTGCTCTGATTATGAACATTCACCTGGCCCATACTAGCCCTAGATGAAACATGACTGAGTTCTACCTGAAGTTGGGCCTCACTGCCCAAACCCAGACACCAAGTAGACTCCCTGGTATCCTACAAGCACCAAGGCATCCCATAGGGTCCCCAGTATTCTACAGGGACCAGGGCCTCCCACAGGTACCCGACATGCCACAGGAACCTGGATATCCCATGAGCACCCAGCCAATACACAGACACCCAGACATTATGCAGGCACCCAGTCTTCCCTCAGGTACCTTTGGGCATCTAGTCATCTGACATGTACCTGGACATCCCGCAGGCATCAAGATCACCCACAGGCACCCAGACATCCAATAGGCACTGGACATCTCACAGGCTCCTGGTCATCCTGCAGGATCCCAGACATAGCAAAGACTCCAGGATGTCCTGTGGCCACTAGGGCATCCTGCAGATACCTGGACATCTTGCAGGTACCAGGGTACCCAGCAGGCACCCAGACATCCTGTAGGTACATGGACACTACACAGGCACCCAGATATTGCACAGGCTCTTGGCTATCCCCCAGGTACCCAGACACCACACAGATACTTGGTCATCCGGCAGTCACCAGGGCCTTCCAAAGGCACCCACACCTCTCACTGACACCAGGACCTTCCACAGGCTCCAGGGCCTCCTGCATGCACCAGCACATCCCACAGGTACCCAGACATCCAGCAATGCCAGGCTTCTTAAAGTTGATATTTTTGTCAAGGTTTGTTTCTTGCTTCTACACTGTTGTGAGATGTTTTTTACACAAAGCTGCTTATTTTCTAGAAACACAACTTGAAGTGAAGATGTTGAATGGGATTTTCTTATTTATAAGAAGAAATAGATACCCCAAAAGCTGCTAGCTGATAACTCATTGGTGTTCTAACATATGTTTCTAGAGGCTGGAGGGGTAGTTCACAGGTTAAGAGTGCTTATTGTTCTTGAAGAGGCCCAGGTTGGGTTCCCAGTATCCACATCAGGCAGCTCTCAATTTCCTATAATTCCAGCATGCATGCATGCATACACACACACACACACACACACACATGCATATACACACACATCCTTCAAATGTACTGCTAGACATGGATAAGGGTATTTAAGGGAAGGAATCAAAGATTGCCTAGTGACTGGCACTCCATTATAGATCCAGCCTACACTGGGGATGACTGGTGATTCAGCAGACTCCTCTAGCATGCTGGGACATTTCTCTTCCCTAAACTGTGGGGTATAGTAGGAGTGTGATCTCTCCCTCACCAAGAAATGAAATGAAATGAGAAATGAAAGACTTTGATCTAGAGATGTGGGTTATGGCAACAATGGAAGACCAGATCTCACTATCCTGTTGAATGCTATATGGCCTGCAGGACCATCAGAAATGAATACAAAGGTGAGTTAGGAGTATGTGGATGTGGATCCAGGTGCCTGCTTCCAACATAGAGAATTTTGTGAATACCAAGTTGCTAAATGAATTCAAGAAAGAGAGACAAATAAGGTGTTCAGCAGTCAGAAAACTCAACTTTTACCATTTGGCAGAGAAGTACATATTCTCATTGGACCATGAAACATAAGGAAGGGCATATTTGGAGCAATTATTGTTGGTTCCCTGCCCAGAAAAAAAAATGCCTACTTGGGATAAAGTAAACCTAGCTATGAAGACTGGGAAATGTTTGCTAATGTAGAAGATGTGTACGTGTGTGAAGATGTAGGGTAGAGGTCACAAAAATCAGTCAAACATAAAATGTACCCAATGAAGGTTCAAATATGGGACTAGTTCCCTGGCACAGACAGCCTTGGTATCCAGGGGGAGAACTGAAAGCTGGTATAAAAAGATATTCAACTACCAACTCACTGATGTCATTTCTTCTGCTGACCCTTGGAGGAGCCAGAGTGCCCAGGAGATGGAGAGAATGAATACAAGTGGGGTGTACAAGCAAAGGCTGTGGGTCCCCTCCCCACCATAGGCCATGCAATCAGAGACAAGGGCAGACACTTTGAGTCAAGTGGTAGATGGCTAAGAGTCAGCTACATGAGCCACAGCTAGATCCAGGGGTCTCTGTCACCTCCAGGACCGCTCCCTGTGGTGGTGCTGAACTGGAGCAGCTCCAATCTGCCCTGGTGTCAGCATTTGTGACTTTAGGAGAGACTTTCTTTCCTGAGTCTGCTCTGATCACTGACTGGAGTAGGGATAAATGGCCACCTGGGTTCAGGCCCTAACCTACCCTAGGTGTTACAAGTTGCAACCCAGCAGCTAGGAGGGCAGCTTACCAAGCAGATCCAACTATGTAGCCTGTCTGTCATCTCTCCTTCTTAGTTTCTGAGTTAATGTATTCATTCTCTGTTATTTGTTTAATTGTCCAGAAGAGATTCTGATTTATTCATTTTATCATGTGCTAAGAGGTCCTGGTTAATGTCACTAGAACTTCAGATAATCAAATGATGTCACATTGGCTTCTGCAAGGGTTGCTCTGTGGACTCTTCACCACCTCTGGAGACTAATACCCACGGCTTCAGACTCCTCCAGTCTTCCAACTTTGAGTCTTCTGCTGGGTTCTGCGTGTCTATGTACATCCTAACTTGCAAGACAGTGCTATTTGGGGCCCTTTGGAGGTAGTTGAGTCATAGAGGTTGGTTAGCAGAATGGCCTAGTTACCTGCAAGACAGGCTTTAGGGACCCTTCCACATGAGGATACAGAGAGAAATTGACCATCTGCAAAACAGAGTAGGCCAGAGTCTGCAGGCACCTTAACCTTACACTTGAACTTTACCAGAGCTGTGAGAAACAAAGGTCTATTTATCAGCTGCCCAGTCCCCAGCCTCTTGTTATAGCAAACTCAAATGGACAGAGCTACCTCATGTGGATGTGGGTACCTGATCCTCTACTTGGAAGTCCCAGACCAAGTGTGTCCTGGAACTCAGTTTCCATGTTGGAGAAGCCGTAATATACTAAGCACATGTTTTATAATGACACCCCTAAGAAGCCCAGGCTGACAGCCAGGACTGCATCTCACTAACAGTCCGATGGTGAAGCATTTGAGTATTAACACCATGTGAGAGAAAGAAGGACCACGGTAGCCTCATGTTCCCTCGGCTTGGGTTTTCTATCAAATGAGGTATGAGGAAGGCTTGTTTCCAGAACTCTGTTTCAGAAGTATACAAAGGGACAGAGTGTGAATTTGCTTGTATATAGTAAGTGCTCAAGAATCTGTTGGAATCTGTTGGAATCTCAGTGCCTCCAATGGCTCTCCACAACATGCAAAACTTGAGAAATATTTGAATCTCGAGGACTCAGCAGTACTTTCTGTGTTGAGAAAGTAAACAGGTCTATGAGAGTACATAGCTATGAAAAGCTGACTTTGCACACATGTGCACATACACTATACATATACCACATACATATAGTGCATGCACGCACACACACAGACATGGAAAAGGGGGAAGAGAGGGAAGAGGGGAGGGAAACAGAGGGAGAGGAAGAGGGGGGAAGATAGAGGGATTATTAACATTGGCTCATGCCTGAATCTCTATTTCTAACAACCCTCCTGGGGTTTCCACAAAAGGACTCTCCAAGTCCTCTCTCTCTGCACAGAAATGAGGATACATATACCAGACATGAAAGTGATTCTAACATCCAGAGGTGACCTGGTTGCCCACTTGGAATCCCGAAGTTGAAGATTTGTTTCAACTTCACCATGCTCGGTCTCTCCCAGAGAGAGTCAGAGGACAGAATCAATTCCTGCTTTGTTACTGTCCCTGCCAGCTTGTGTCAACCATTTACCATCAGGACCACGTCGGTTATCCCATCTGTCAGCTCCAGAGTCTTTGCTGTATGAAAACAAATCACATTTTCAAGAATTTCTTAATGCTACAGACTAGTGCTTGCCAACTGTCCTGGATGAATGACCTCTGCCTGAGGGCATTGGAGGAGGGGTTTAAAAGACAGTCTGATTTATCCAGAGGATAAGTTGCTATGGGTATGGGAGAATGGAGCTGTGTTATTAGAGTTACAGAAATTTACCTTGCAGATGTGCGGTGTGAAGACTTAGGGTCAGCTAAGTGCATGTGAAAAGTCCTCATTGGAAAACACTTGAGGATTGAGTCAGTAGTGTTTTGTGCGTGTAGTTATTTAGCAGTGCGGGTACAAGACTCACTGGTTTTACATAAATTAGGCGTGGAAACCTGTAAGCTAAACATCATCAGCAGGGTAGCAACAGGCTGTCCAAGCCTGTTGACCCTTCATCTATCTTTCTTTCTACTTCATGGAGAATCCTGCCATGTCGATCAGCCTCGGGCCTGGGAAATCCTCAGCCGGATGCTGTTCCATATGCTCAGGCAGAGAACGTCTCTTAGGAAGCTATAGCCAGGTTGTAGGGTTCTCTGTGCATGTTGCCACACGACGGGCCATTTGGTCTCATCCCACTAGGAGAGACGCTGCCAAGGGAGGGCTTATGACAGCCTGCTGTAATCTCCAGAAGCCACCCAGTCCTTCATTAAGAGCCACACTGGCCTGCACTAAGTCACCCTAGGAGCTCTCCTTGTTGAGAACCATTTCCCCTTTTCTCTTTGTCCACACTCACCTCTCACACTTGCACCTTCCTAGCCTGGTCCATCCCTAGCTATATTCATGTTTTTCTAGAGCAGTGGTTCTCAACCTTCCTAATGCTTCAATCCTTTAATATGATTCCTCATGTTGTGGTGACTCCCCAACCGTAAAATTATTTGTGTTGCTACTCCATAACTATAATTTTGCGAGTATTATAAATCCTAATGTAAGTATGCAGATGGTCTTATGTGACCCCTGTGTGCGAAAGGGTCATTTGACCCCCAAATGGGGTCTTGATCCACAGGTTGAGAACCGCTGTCTAGCTGGCCCAAGTAAGCCCTGCCCTCACGGTTTCATCCAGCCTCAAGTTCCTGGTTCTGTCCAATCTCAGGCTCTTTCTTTCCTTAGCTTTTGCTGGCTACTCTACTTGTGACGGACCCCTTTGACACCTCTCTGAATTTCAGCCACACTATCCAGGGACAGGATGAACTTCTCTCTTTTCTATTTCCTGTTCTGTTTATCAGGGCTGTTTACATGGCACAGACAAACCGCTCCTAAACTTAGCAGCTTGAAATAAATTATTTTTATCATATCTTACAGCTTTGTGGATCAGGATTTCCTGCAAGAGTCGGCTGGACTGGTCTTTTCTCTTTGTGGCATCAGTTGAGACCACTCCGTGGTGTGGGTTGGCAGTTGGGTCTTCTGGAGGCTTCAGGGTAGCCTGGATCATGTGCCTGGCACTCTGGTGGAAAGGTTAGAATGCATACTCAAAGGAACTGTCCATTGGAGCACCCACACGTGGTGGTCTCAGAGCAGTCAGGTCCTGAAACTGAGCATTTCAAGAGAAAGGAAGCAGAAGGTACTGATCTCACAGGCATGGGCCATGAAACCCTAGCTTTAAGAGAGGAAAACCTTGACTGTAGCTCTCAGCTCCTGACACAGCAGGGTTCATTGCCATTGTTGACCCATTGTTGACTTGCCTTGTTTCCTGCTAAGGTTCCTGTCCCTTCAAAACTCCTACTGTCATTGTGACAGTGTCAAGCACTGTAGCCTTTAAAACTGGATTAGGCCTTGAGGACTCTGCCCTTATCAGTTGATCCATTGCAAGAGTGAGTGTCTAAGGAGTGACCATGTTGTAACAGTGAACTCTTTGATTTGAGGGGAGCATTTCCTTGCTACCTAATGCTCTCCACCATGTTGTGATATAACAAGAAAGATGTGCCAGATGCTGAGCCCAAGCTTTTGGATGTGCCAAGCCTCCAGAACTATGAAGAATCTCCCTCTGTTCTTCATAAATTATATAGTCTTGGGCACTCTGTTGTAGCATCAGAAAACATTGTATAGCAGTCTTAGTTTTGTGTTCCAATTCTCCAAAGCTAGAATGCCTCAAGTATTTTTTGGTGTTAAATCAAAATGAAAGTAGTTTAGAGGGAGAAGTTTCTCCTTCTGATCTCTTTCTTGAAGAGGTATCATGGCTTTGGAGAGAAATTTAGGAGACCTTGATGATCACAAGCCAGGACTCAGAACTAAGCTGATAACCACAAATGTATTTCTCCCAAGGCATGGCAGGTTAGGGAACACAAGATGCTACTCTTTCTGCCCTGGGCTCGGCTGAGCCAAGGCTAAGACAGGAGCAGCTCCCTATCACACAGAAGCAAGCCTATGAAGTTCAGGGCTAGCACACCACAGCTCTCATATCTTAGTGCCTCCATGATTATACCCTGAGCTGAACACGACTTCTACGTTTTAAAATATGTGGGGAAATGTCAAAAGTGTCTCCTGAAACACACACACATACACACACAAACACAGTGAAACTCAAATTTCTCTTCCTACAATGAAATCTGATTGGAACACAGCCTTGTTTATTTACTTACAGGTTATTATGGCCATTTTCAGACTACACAGAGTGTCCAGCCTGGAAAACCAAAAACATTTGCTATCTCACTCTTGATACACCAGCAACACTTACTTTAATGGGGCCTCCCCAAGAAAAATTGCATTTTTCAAAGCTAGACTTGAGGTTCAAGATTCTAGTAAGGAAAGAGAAGGCAGAGCTTCTGAATGGATGCTGCTATCGCACGGGTGTGGAATGTCCCCCAAGGGGACATGTGTTGAGAGCTTGGTCCCTAATGGCACTGTTGGGAGGAAGTGGGAACATTAAGAAGTGGGAGGTCTTTAGGTCATTGGGTATATACTTCCAAGGGGAATTATGGGATCCTAGGCTCTCCCTTTTTGACTCTTAGCCTCTCAGCCACAGGGTGAGGAATTTTGCTTTGCCACATACTCCTGGATCATATCGTCCACCTACCAGATGCCTAAGAGCAGTGGGTCTACCTGATCATAGATCATCTAGAGCCAAGAACCTTTTTTCTTCAAAACTTAATCATCTCAGGTATTTGTTACAGTATCAGAACGATGAATTAACACAGATGTTTATGTGATTGGGGGAAAGGCAAAAACTTTCCAAAGCATTACCAGTAAATATGTCATCAATCCAGCTCCATGGAGAATATGGCTTACAAAAAAAAGAAAGAAAGAAAGAGAAAGAAAGAAAGAAAGAAAGAAAGAAAGAAAGAAAGAAAGAAAGAAAGAAAGAAAGAAAGAAAGAAAGAAAAGAAAGAAAGAAAGAAAGAAAGAAAGAGAAAGAATATGGTCTGGGAGAAGACTGAAAGATTTTGGTTGTTGAAGAATTCCTTTCAGTTGGCTCCCTCCTTTAAGCTCACTATACCTCAGTGACTTTTAATATCAGAATAAGAACTACTTTTGTCTCAATTGCCAATTAACTTCCCCCAAAAAACACAGAACATGAATATTCTGTCATGGTAGTGTCAGAGACACTGATGATACAGCACCACACAGCCCCCATATTTGCATTCACACATGTGCACTGCCTTAGAAATACATCGGAAGGAACAGGTTCCCCCTTCTTATCTCCCATCCCTCCTGCGCACGGCCGATCATTCTACAGATGGTTTCTGAAGTCTCCTGCCCACTGACAGGGCTGTCTTACAGCCTGAGAGTTTTGAAAACAGTACAATATAAAGCAGAGCACTCTGTTGCTGGCTATAGTTTCCACCCTGGTTCTAGCAAGTTCATTTTTCTGGAGCATCACTGCTGCCCTCAGGAGTCTGTTTGTTTGTTTATTTATTTGCACTGTTTGGGGGTGCACATGGGGCTGTGCCACGGCCAATGCGGACATCAGAAGACAACTCGTAGGGCTCAGTTCTCCTCCATTATGTGGGTCCTGGTGATCACACTCAGATAGCCAAGCTTGGTGGCAGCTGTCTTTACCCTTCTGAGTCACTTTTCCAGCCCAAGAAACAAGTCCTGTCCTGGAACTCACTCTGTAGACCAGGCTGGCCTCGAACTCACAGAGATCCACTTGCCTCTGCCTCCCAAATGCTAGGATTAAAGGTGTGCACCACCACCACCCAGCAAGGTCCTTGTCTTAAAAAACTATAAGCTGGTCCCCAAATGTAAGTTTTTCCCCAAGGCATGGTTTTCTGTTTCCTCTTCTGTATTTTTCTTTAACTTTTTTTCTTTTAAATTCCAAAGCAATTTTCTTTTAAAGCCTCCATACCCAGTCTGATAAGCAATGAACTTTCTCTCCTGCCTGGTGTCTCCACCTGAGGGGAATGAACCACACCCTTCATTTGTAGTCTTACTTCTGCCCACTCTCCATTGCAAAGCACCTGGAGGAGGCTGCCGAGTGTGCTGAGAGCTGTCTGCCACGGTGCTGTTAGTCACTCTCCCCTGAAATAGGATTTCATTCACCAGTCACCGATAATAGACTTTGCAGAAGTTCATCAGCGCATCTGGGAATGTTTTATGGTAAGGAGAAGGGGGCAGAGAGATGGAACAACAAGAGCAGAATCCTGCTCTGGGAAGCTTTTAACAGCTTCTGTGGTGTGAATGTGTCCCCACCCCTCACCCAGTGTTCATGTGTTAGGAGCCTGACGACCAAAGCATTGGATGGCAAGATCAGAGAGAGAGGGTTAGGCCGACGGTGGACTGAGGGGGTCAGTGCTGCACTGGTAAGAATGTGTTACTTAAAGGGCTAGTTGGGTCTCTCCCTCTGTTGCTGACACTCTTGTCTTCCGCTGTAGGATGTCACACTTAGAAGGCTCTCCCCAGCTGCCACCTTGATATCTCACCTCGATATTGGACTTCCCAGCACCAGGATAAAGAGAAATAGATTTGTTTTTCCTGTATAGATTATCAGTCTGTAGTGGCCTGTTCTGTTTGTGTCATGTAACTTGACACCAGGAAATGGATCACCTGACACATCCTCCCGGCCACTCTAATAAGAATCTCACAAGCCTATAGAACCAGGCAACGTTATAAGTAGAGTGGCCAGCAGATGCACAGGGGGTCCTTAGACCTGACTCCACCCCCTGCTTCATCTGTCTCCATTTCTGTAAATGGCAGTGCTACGTCCCTCGCGCTCACGCCTAACGTGTTAGTGGTGTGACTCTGTTTCGCTTATGTTTCCCTTGGGTCCTGCTTTTAATCTTGCAGGAAGTAATCTGTTTAGAAAGAGCTCTGAATGTTTCCCCTCTCCCGTTCCCACCATGTTCCCAGCCACCACCATCGTGCTCCTGGATCGTTCGGGGCATCTTTCTGTCCTTTCTCCCTCTTGCGCCCTTTCATTATGCAAGTGGGATCCTGATCCAGAAAATGGGCCAGACCAAACTCGTGACTGACTTCCTGTTTATCAGGCAATCTCATTTCACTCTGAACGCCAGCAGGGGTCCCCAAGGGGCTTCTGTCCACCACCTAACCAGCAGCGCCTCTCTGGCCTTACCTCCCACCACTCAGTTGGATCATTTTGCTTTTGCTTTGTCAGCTCCATTGCTGTGTCTTCCGTAGCCAGAGCGCTTGTGCTTGCTAGGTCGTCCCAGGAAACCCCGTGATTGGCTCTCTCGCTCCTTCACAGCTTCCTGGTGAAACCGACCTTGCCAGACTATTCTGTTTCCGGAGCCCTAGCCGCCTAGTATTCCTTATTCTCTGCCCCTGCTTTCTCTCTCTCCACAGGACCGCCCATTCTCTTACTTATTTCCTTCTTGTCTGCTTCCTCTATTAGAATGTAAGCTCCCTGAGGGCGTGACTGCTGTCTGTGATCAGGTGCCTGATGCCTGGCACAGGGTCCAGCACATCGTAAATGCCCAGTACACTTTAATGAGTGAGTGCATGAAGTCAATCTCGGGTCTGGACCTCCAAGCCCTCTGGTTAGTTTTCTCATGACTATACAAATAGAAAGTTGAGCTCCTTATAGGAAGTCACCAAAGAATGCGTGTAAGGGAGAGGAGGCTGGCTTCTGGTTTCTGAAATCACTGGGGCATTGATAGTTCATGGTGACCAAAGCTGATTTCATGATACGGAATCCTAGAGGGTGAGTTTCCCAGATCTGTCCCCTTGGGCAGTGGATGCTATCCCTCGAGTCCTTGGTTTTTCTATCTCTGAAAGATGGACGTTGGTAGACAATATTGCTGTCTCTCCACATGAGAGAAATTCTATCATTTGGTCCACTGAGTTAAATAAAACCACCTGCTGTTTAGTTTGTGTTGCCTCCTTCCGAATGTGTATCAAGGGCTTAAGCTCTCTGCAGACCAGAACAAAGTTTCCAGTCTCTTGATTTCTTCCCCCACTGTCCCCGGTGCAGTGTGCCGAACTCAGCCGGTTGCCAATATGCTTTTGTTGGCCCGACTAGAGAAAAATTGCTCTGAAGCCAGAGTTCTTCCTTAGTCTGAAGTCTGTTGTTTGGTAACGTAGTTGGAGGAGAATGACTGCACTGCCTACATCAGAGGCCACTACACTCCTGGCTGTGCTGGCTAAAACTATTGTCACTCTGATCAATAGATGCTTCTGCTGTCCAGGTTTAAAACACAGAGGTCAGTGTTACCGGTTACCAAGACATAATGGAGTTATGTAAGAAGTCTGGGCAGTCTGTAGATTGGTGTGCGGTTCCCTTAAGTGACGGATCAACATTAAAATTTATGCCTAAGGCTCGTACCAACTTGGCTTGATTAGTGTTGAGAGGACTGTTGTTAAATACATGAAACGAAAGAAAAGTGGGAAAGGAAATGGCATCCCATGTCCTAAAACCATAGCCTCGCAGAGGGTAAGGCTTTAGAAAAGTGGAAACATGTTTAATTACTTTGTCTTTAAAATGCTTTTCATCCTGAGGGACCTCAACAGCAGCATTCTTCTTGCTCCTTAACATTTTCAATGCTAGAAAACTCAGCTACATTCCTAGCCCCTGCCTCCCAAATGTGATGATTAGAACACTAAAACAGATTAGATCTAAGTTGATAGAGCCCTTGCCTGTAGGCAGGAAGCCCTGAGTTCAGTCCCCTGCACTGCATGCACCAGGTGTGGTTTGGAATGCATCTGTAATATCAGCCCAGGAGTGGTAGAGGCAGAGGGGTCAGGAGTTCAAGGTCATCCTCAGCTACATAAGGGTTTTCAGACCAATCTGGGCTACATGGGGCCTTGTCTCAAAAAGGAGATTTACATTTTAGTAGCAATTGGTTGATTTACCTTTAAGTATAAGAGCTTTGGAAAATGTACATTATTTTAGGATGGTTTTATAGATAATATTACGCAGCAAGATAGAATAGTTTCTCCTAGAGAATGTCTTTAATTTGATAGGGAAAAATAAGAGCTAGTACTTTTCCTTCTCTGTCTCTCTCTTCCTACACACACACACACACACACACACACACACACACACACACACACACACAGGGTCGGGGCAGACACGTACACACATACAGACACATAACACATGCACACACCACAGATGTATACACACAGAAAGTCGTACATGTATGCAGACACATACAAACAGACACACACAAGTGTGCAGACACACATACTTTATCTTGGTGAACTACAATATAACTTTAATTTCGTATCTCAAATACAGGCCTGGTCCCTTAAACTGTTCTGTAGGACACTGGAGGACGAAAGGCCATAAGAGTGTGCACATCTCCTGCCCTCTGGAAGCTTTTATTTTTAAAAAAAGATAGAAAGCAAAAGGTTGGAACTCCACACAGTATGTAACATTCCATTAAAGCTTCAAGTTAGGTGCTGTATGAGGAGACCATTGGCAAAAATCCAGAGGGATTCCTCAGGGAGAGACCCAGAGTGGAGACCTTGACAAATGGAGACAGTTTAGGTCAGGGGCTCTCTCATGCCTATGGCTCATCTTTGCATTCCAAGTGCTCACCAAATTTCAGCTCTGTGTGCAACTTTTCTGTTATTTAGCCATCACCTGAAATGAGATGCATGCACATAGTATTTGTCCACAGAAAGGAGTGAAGCTGGGTGACAGACAGGACAAATGGAATCCTCCAGGGCAGAGGGAAAATAAAGAGAGGAAATGAAATGGCATCGTCCCAGGAACTGCCGATGCAAGAGGCTGGGAGACGGGTCGGCTGGCAGAGACTCGACCGCACTGTTCATTGTCAGCTGTCCAGCTTTTCAGATGTCACCTGAGGACAATGATTAACATGCAGCCAGACTACACATTTTGGCTTGCTTGGTGGCCGTGGTTGAGTCTTAAACAAAAGCAGTTTCGGTGGCAGATCTTGGGCCAGGCTTTCAGAGAAGAAGAAATTGCACTGCCGTGACAGGCTGTTTGGCTGTAGCAACCATAGTTTGCATTTTCAACCCTGTCTGTCAACCAGGCCTTGACATACCTCTTCATTTGTGGTTGGGCAGCTGTGGGAAGTCATTAGAGATGCTAGGGTGCATCAAAGCCCCCGATTCTCTGTCTTCCATGCGACTACCCCTAACTTCAAGTCACCTTGCTTAAAAAATAAAAATCTCATATCGGTTTATTTGTTCATTCATTTGTTTATTTAGTAAGGGTCTGACTCAGAGTCTTATGCCTACCAGGTAAGCACTTTTCATTGCGTTATATTCCCAAATGCTGGGATTATAGGCAGGCACCACCCTACTTGGTACACACACATGCACACTCTTACACACACACACACACACACACACACACACACAAATTAATTTATTACTTAACTGGTTGAGAAGCATTTATTTTTTTCTCTTTCCTTCTCCTCTCCCTCTCTTCCCCCTCCTTCCCTCCCTTCCTTTCTTTCTTTGAGACAGCATCTCACTATGCAGCCTTGGCTGACCTGGAACTCATCGTGTGAACCAGCTAGCATCAAACTCACAGAGATCCCTTGTCCCTACCTCACCAATCTTGGGATTAAAGGTTTCACCACCATTCCTGGCAGAATTGATTTTGTGTGTGGAGGAGGGCAGAATACAGAAGACAGGGTGTTTCCTTCAGCCCTGCGTTTTGGTACTCTGAAGATCTATGTGTCACCTACTGAACAGTGGGTATTATGCTGGTTAGTGTGTTGAGGATGGAAAGCCCATGTTTTTCATCTATGTTTTGGGGTGCTGAGGAACATCAGCAATGGTAAGATAGTATGTTGAAATAGGGGAGCAGAAGACAGTGAGACACTGCTGTCCTTGTGTTCCCTATACTCTGGATATGGCCAGTTGAACCTAGTCAACTAGCATATGAGCCAATGAGAGAACGGGGCCACAGCTTCAAGATAAGAGAAGTGTTTCCAACTGCAGCAGGTTGACCTGCTGATACAGTCATCAAAACCTCACACCAGTCTTCTCTGGTTTCTGTGGCAAATGGTCACACTTTGTGACTTACTGGGCTGCAAATGGAAGTCCGTGATAGAGAGCAGAGGTTTAGCATGCATGAAGGTTCTGACTCAGCACTGAGAGATAGCACAGTGATTTGTATCAATACAACCTTGTTCTCGTTCAGTTTGGGAAGGCAGAAAATCTGACCCAGGCGTCACAGGGCTAAAATCAAGGTGCTGATAGGCTGTGATCCCCGCTGAAGGCTCTGGGGGAGAATCTGTCCTGCTTCTCTAAGTTTAAATTGTCACCTTTTGACGGCTCTTTGTCCTTTGCCTCTTCAAAGCCAGCCCCAGGAAGCAGAGTCCTTACATGGCATTGCACTGACCTTTACCCTCTACGTACACACTTTCTTTATCTATTTTTAGACTCCTATGATGTCATTGGGCCAAACCAGACATTCTCCAGGATAATCTCCATCCTGTAAAAATGGCCATTAGCAACCCTAAGTTCCTCTTGCCGTGTGACCTGACTGAGTAACCTCCCTGTGTCCCCTGGCTGGCTTGGGGGGCGGGGAGGAGAAAGACATCATTCTCCTGACTGTAGACTCTCACAGACAGTCTCTGGTGGTAATAAAAATGATCAGTGCTGGAGAGAAGCAGCTCTAGGCTCAGAAGAGACCTAGGTTGCCTGGCTTCAGCCAAGAGTGACCTGAGATCTCCGTTCTGTGTGCAGCTGCCATTATTACAGCCTGCTATGTGGAAGGACCAGCTGCCTGGTTAATCTAGAGGATTTTCATTCCTCTTTCTGTGAGCAAACTGTTGAATGGATGGGCTGATGATCTGCTCTGAGCCTCCATTTCCTCCTCCTTAAAATGACAGTGGTAGACAAGATGTTCTCAAAGCCTCTTGCAGTTCCCAAATTTCCACGGCACTCCAATCCTACGAGGAACATAGTAATCATCAGAGAGGCTACCCTATGAACATGTACCGCTGCCATTCCTGCATCCAAACGCCAGGATGCTGTACAACATGCCGGTGACACACAGCTGGGTCTGCGTCTTTTCCCTTTAGCTCATTCCTGGCTGAGCCCACCAATCTTCCCCCAGTGATGGCAAACACATTGTCTACCTTAGTCTGTTTCCCCGCTGAATAGCTACGTGTCCCAAAAGAGTAATGCCAGGGAATTTGGTTGGCTAAGAGATCTAATTATGGTTCTGGAGATAAAATATAGCTTTAAGAAAAGTTGACCCACAGATATATGAGGTCACATGTAATCAAATGGGAGCCTTGTCGGCTTCAAACAACTATAGCTGTATCATGGGTCAGAAGCTCAAGCCCATGTTCCCAAGTCCATGGATCATTAGATAGCCTCCACCACCACTTTCTTTCTTCCTTTCATCAAAGAATTACACATATACACATCACTGAACCACACCTCTCTTCCTTCTTCCTTCCCCTTTAATCCCAACAGAGAGGAAAGTTTCCAGCCAGGCATTAAATTGGGTCAACAGCAAACCCAGCATGAGTATGGACAGCGGGGCTAGCAAGCAGTGTGTATACACAGGAAATGAATGCCTGTATCCATAGCTGTGGGGTAGTGCACGGGTCCTATTAAGATGGAAAGTAATATAAAAGATAAGAGGCACTATGGGTACCAGCAGCCCTGCCTTAAGAAGGCATTAGTTTCACTTAATGGCTTCTAGTGCCTCTGGTCTAATCTCCCAGGGTAACCTTTGTCACCCAGAGTGGGCCTAAAGGACATCTAGGAAATGTCACAGCTTTGAGTGCCTATGAACTGATCTGAAACCACTGATTATGGCAGCTATACAGGATTGCCTCCATTTTCAAAGGCTGTCACTGAAGGCAGGTGTAGAAAGATGTCCTTGACCCTACCATCCACTCAGAGAAGTAAAACCAAAGGCACACGGATCTTCGGATCTTCCCTAGCTACAGGAGAGCAGCCATTCCCTTCTGTATTGTGTGGAATGGCTTGGAAATGCACTCATCAGCCAGGCTTCCTACCGCAGAACAGTGCTAATAACTGCTAGCAGAGCCCAGACTATTGGCTTTGCCTGGATCATCCCTGGGGATCTAAGAGAAGGGTCTTCTCTTTCTCTGTCATTCCTAGATACAGCTATTTGAGGCTTTTGTTTTCTCCCTGTAACCCAGCCATGACTAGGACAATGCATTAGGAGAAACTCTTGGTGAGCAAGCAACAGCTATCCCCCTGAGAACAACTCCAGTCCCCCCATTCCTTTGAGAGTGATCTCACAGGCACAGAATAGTTTAAAAAAAAGAATATTCTTTCCTTCGGGCTTCCCAAGGCTTATGCAATAGCTGGCATAATGACCCCCAACAATGTCCGTGCCCAAATGTCCAGAGCTTATGTTAGTGTTGAAAGAGATGACATATGTTAGCTTGCATAAGAATATTATTCTGAACTATGCTATGTATGAGTTGACTCAAAAGTAATCCATAAGCATTGGGGGAGGAGGGGTCATAGCAAAAGAAGGAGCTGTAAGGCTAGAAGCTGTGGTTGGAATGAGATGTGGCCTGAAACTGAAGATTACACACAGCCTTGAGAGCTACAAAAAGCCAAGTGACCGAGTCTCTCCTAGGAACTCAAGAGGGAGCTCAGCCTCTACGCCACACGGACTTCTCATCTCCAGCAAAACAGTGAATTTATGTTTTCTGTAAGCCACTAAGTTCCTGATCGTACATTCAGACAGCAGTAGGAAGCTAAGGCAGCTTACCTTGTTTTCTTCCTCAGGACGAACCAACCATGTTACAGGTTAACTAACTAGAGAAATTTTATCCTGATCCATCAGTCAAGTTCCACCACCCTGGTTCGAACAAATGGCACATGATATTATCAACTCCAGGCAGCTCACTTCATCAACCATGGAATTTACTTTCATATTTTAAGTAACAAAAATGCTCACTTGTCTTGTATGATGGTTATCTTTAAAAGATAAGCTTGTTATCTCTATTCTTCTGATTTTTTTAAATCCCTTTAAGGAAAACATCATAATTTTGAAATTAAATGATACAGCAGTTAAAAATTTTAAAGAATAAAGAAACATAGCACAGTGTGATCTAACAGCAGATTAGAACATGAATATTTTTGCCCAAAAACAAGATAGAAGAAAAAAGCAAAGATATCCCTCTAAGTGAAATCAATTACTTGGAGCTTTATAGGGACCCTGGGGTGTGGTCTCCTAGGTCACGCATGCTATGTGTGATCACTAGTTCCATGCATGTGATTGATTTTGCTTTTGTGATTAGGTATGTTACATGGCACAGATTTAATGCCAGGAATGTTATTTAGATGGATCTGGTCTAATCATATGACCCTTAGAAGCAGAAAATGTTCTCTGGTTAGTAGCAAGGACATTGGTAGTGAGGAAGTGGGGGGGTCAGTTGATGTACCACTGGTTGTCTGAAGACGGAAGAGGATGCATGTCAAGGCCTATGTGATCCTGGCCTCAACTCACAGACAGCAAGGTCACCCGGGCTTCAGTCCTTCAGCTACAAGGAACCTCATTCTGGCAACCGTGAGCGTAGAGGTGAGTTTTTCCTCAGCACCTTCAAATAGAAACCCAGACCAGCCATCACCTGATATTAACCCCGTGGTGTGTGGAGAGCTAACTGTTACATTGTGTTGAACTTCTAAATTATAGTATGGAAGCTAGTCACTGGTTGTCCTCAGAAATCGCCTTTGATTCATAAGTCCTCTGTTCTGCAAGGGAGGAAACATTAGTTCTGGGGTGGGAGAGAGAGTTAAAAAGATCTGTTTTTTGCTTCTAAACCAGTTTTTATTTGGAATTAGTTGAGGCAAAAAGATATTTCAAAAGCCCTATAATGAACAAAGTGTTGGTGAATTCTAACCTAGAATAGAAAGTTAAATATTTGCTTCCACTGGTTTTTGCTTGCCTACTTCCAGTGGAATACAAACTGTATGAAGGCAGGGAGATACGTGTGTCTGTTTCGCTCTCTGATGTAACTTAAATGTCCGGAGAGGTCCTGTGACCTCGAGTGTTCAGTTAGTACATGTGAGGTGAGTGGGCAACTTCTGTGGGGTGTTCCACGTGCACAGTAGGCAGAGTTTCCCAGCAGCACCGGATCCAGCTCTGTCCAGAAGGTCTGACGTAGTTTACAGGGCAGTCGAGGCCTTTTTCTTCCTTGTGCCGCGTCGATGCCAGGACATAGGCCCGAGGGAGGCGCTGCACTGAGAAGTCAGTGGGTGTTGACTTTAACATAAAAGCATACACCTCGACTGTCTGAATGCCATTCGGGGAATTTAAGTAGAATCTCTCTGTGTAGGCCATTGTGGCAGGGATTTCAGCTTGTACAACTATGGCAACCACATAGTCTCTGTGGACTGTTAGGTTTGTGTTTAGCGCTAGAGCCCGTTGCTCAGAAATCCAGGAAAGGACGGTTGGTGTGAACAGCCTGCTCGGGATGCCATAGCAAATGCAACTTATTAGATGGTTTAAAGATGAGAAAATTATTTTCTCACATTTCCGGTAGCTGAAAAAGTACACGGACACGGTCCAGCCGGGTTCGAGGTAGAGTGAGAGACTTCTTTCTTAGGCATGAGCAGCCTTTTCTCTTTGTGCACACGTGTGAATAGAACAAGCCTTCTGGTGTCTGTTCTTACACCAGTTCTGCTGCTTTTGGGTCCCGCCTGTGGCATCATACCACCATAATGACTTTTGTTACAGACCCTGTCTTCAACAACTGTCGTATTAGATGTTCGGCTTCAACAAATGAATGTTGAAGGTCCACAGACATTTAGATTATAGCAGATGTAAATGGGAAGACAGGTACAAGATGGAACTTCCAGGCAGATGCTGAAACGGGACGCTGGTGAATGTCCTAGTATTCCTCCCTCACCTGAGAGCTCAATGCGTGGTGGCCTAGGAATTGAAGAAGCTAGAGGAAGGCCTGGGGCAAGGAGGAGGAGTTGTAGTTTGGCTTAACACTACCCTACAATTGGTGAGCGGCAGATAAGCCATAGAATGTGACTCTGTCACATTCAGCTTCAGATCTCCTCCAGGAGGCGCTCCCATGGCCCACTATAGCCAGAAACACACATTGCCAGGAATTCTGGGAAACGCTATCGATATCACCCAAGTTAACATTTTATAAACCACCAGACTCTAAAGGGCAATTGTGTCTAAGGTTGGGAGAGTTGGAGGCCATTATTTGACCTTGAGTGAAGAGTCGGTGTCTTTGAGACGGATCTGTACAGAGGCAAACATTGTTGATGAGAGAAGATGCTGACGCAGACCAGGGAGGGTGGTGCAGCGATAGGATGTTCTGTCCTGTGCAATTGAGAAAGGAGAAGCAAAGATGGCAGCTGTGATGCCTCTGATTGGGTAAAGAGTATAGACGTGCGGGAGGGAGGGGGAAATAACAGACTTCAGGAGTCAGAGTGGATTCGTGCAGAACGCAAGGCGTGTGCAGGAGGCTGAGAATGAGAGGCCAGACCAGATTCCAGGGCAAGAGACCATCTGTGGAATGTAAGCATGGCTGTTTCAGACTCGGGGCTTCCGTTGCTAGAGGACGCTATGTTGGCTGTCCATGAAAGTGAATGGAAAAATGAGCTTTGTTCTACATTATTTGAAGGGATGTGAAATCAGCCTTGTCCCTACCACCCTCCAGCCTAAACAATGAAGTTACTTGTGTGTTTTCTCTTTTGTGTGTGCGGAGGGGTGTGTGTGCACATGTGAGTGTGTGGTATATGTGTGTGCTTGCACTCATGCTCGTGTGTGTGTGTGTGTGTGTGTGTGTGTGTGTGTGTTACACTTGCCCACTTGGGCATTAGTGGAAACTGGGGGTTGATGTCAGGATGTCTCCCTCACCTCCTCTATGTTTTGTTTTTTAAGTATTTTATGTGTTTTGCTACATGCATGTCTATGCACCAACAGGGTGCCTACTGTCTTCAGAAGCCATAAGAGGATATTGGAACCTCTGGAACTGGAGTTACACATAGATGTGAACCACTTTGTGGGTGCTGGAATTCAAACCTGGGTTGTCCACAAGGACAACAAGAGCTCTGAACTACTGAACCACTTCTCCAGTCTCTGCCTTATTTTTTGAGACAAGGTCCCTTACTGAAGCCAGACCTCTCTGATTGGTATAGACTGGCTTGCCAGCAAGCACCCAAGATCCACCCATCCCCACCCACTGCCTCCAGCACTGGGGTTATCAATGCCTGCTACCTCATCCAGCTTTAACATGGGTACCGGGAAGTCAATCTCAGGACCTCATACTTGTTCAGAGAGCACCTTACCCGCTAGTCCATCTCCCCCAGCCCACTAAATATTAACAGTACTTACCTAGATTTTTCTTCTAAAAAGGAATCGATCTTGTCTCTCATATGTGACTGGAGGCAACAGATAAACTTGGAACTAGAAGTTGAAACATAAAAATAATAGATGAGTAGGCTGTCAAAATAGCAGGGACTGGAGGAAGGAAGCTACTAACAAGACTTACTTCGGAACCAAGGTAACATGAATGAAATTATACAGAGTTTCCCGGCCCTGAGTTTCCAGGCTCAAAGGTTGCATATCTGGGTGTCAAGTCTCACATGGACTAGTCTCTACAACCTCAGGCTATATATCTGGGAAATGGCAGCGTTTTATCCAACAGAACAATCGTAAAAACCTTACCTCCTGATGTACTGGTTCAACAAATATACTGGGTACCAGCTCTATATCAGGCATTACTTATTCCCTGCACTAGGGACACAGGAATAAAGGGAGAGATAATGTCCTTGCTCTCGTGGGAGTGACCATAGAATGAAAAGAGAGAGAAAGAAAATAGTGTATCATTAATCCCTCATTACCCAATATCAAAAAGGTTTATTTCACATTTGTTCTGTCCTGGGTAGTTCCCATTTCTGTTAGGCAGAGGAACCTTGCCTGAGACTATTTTGCTATCGAGTGTCAAAGGTGAGACTCAGCCTGGGTCTTCTGACTTCACAAATCCCCCTTCCCAACAGAAAATGCAATCCACACTTCTCAGACTTACAACAAGTGCATTATCTCACTGGGATGGATGGTAAAGACTTTATACTCACAAACATCTACGAAGGCAGATGCTTAGTTGATGACAGAAAGTGTAAACACGGTCCCGATGACCTCATTTCCTGAAGGTTACTGGTTTCCACGAACATGCGGCTAGTTATGGTGTGCTGACCATAGGCCTAGTAAGTAAGTAAGTAAGGCCTAGGTGGGAGCTGGAAAGTGGGAGATCAAGCTAGATCCTTAAAGTAAGAGAAAGCACTAGGAACTAGTAAAATCTGAGACCTGGCCATAGCATCCCCATCATAGATTCAGGCACTGCTGGGTTTTTGCCACTCACGTGATAAATTCAGTAAAGAGGAAAAAGGAAGAGGGGAGCAAGGGGCTGAGGGCTGGGATGGCCTGCCAGGTAGCACCTCTATCAAGAGGAGACTGTTGAGGAGCAGAAAGGAGGCAGGAATGTCAGCCCTGGAGGGAGCCCGCTCCAGGAGAGGAAACAAGAGGCTAGAGACCCAGTGGCAGAAATGAGCTTGATGTACCTCAGGGACAGAATGCCAACCATATTGGCATATGCTGGAAAGAACAGGGACCTGAAAAAGCAGGAAGGAGCCAGACCTTACAAGACATTGAGGCCCACTGCAAGGAATGCAAATTTTATGTAAAGTGAAAGAGTGCTATTGGAGGATTTTAAGCAAAGGTGACATCTCGTTTGTATATATTTTTTAAAGCCACCGTGGCATTATTTACAGAACACACCCACAATGTTCATGGCTGTTAAAGATTATTGTGCAGTGGATCATTTGTAAGTGCCAGACCTGAAATGGATGAGGCAAAAAAGAAAAGAGAGGAAATTCTAGATTTCGAGAAAGGTTAAAGAGACTTGTATTAATTCTTCCGGTCCACGAATGCCAGATGTCTCTGTTTCCCTAGGTCTTGCTTCACAGTTCTGAAGTTGTCCGTGTACAAGCCTTTTCCTTCCTGGGTCACATCCATTCCTAAGTTTTCTTCTTCTTCCGATGTTGAAGTGAGATTGTTTTCTTAATTTTCCTTGTAGATGGCTTGTTGTTGAACATAAAAATGCAGCTGGAGTTTGGGTCTTGATTTAGTACAAGGCAGCTCCACTGGATCCATGAGATCATTTCAATTTTGTTGAATATTCAGTGCTCTCTACATATAAGATGCTGTCGTCTGTGGGCAGAGATCATTTTCTCTTTCCTTTCTGATGTGAATGCTTCTTGTTTCTTTTTCTTGCCTGTTCGCCCTGGCTAGACTTTCCAGTATTATGGCAACAGATGTGGTCAGAGGAGGCCTTCTTGTCTGTTCTCAGACTCAGAGGAAAAGCCTTCAGTTTGGGGCTGTTGATTATGATGCTGGCTATAGTCTAGCTATATGTGTCATTTTTTAATATGGACATGAGTCCCTTCTATGCCTAATTTATTGAGAGAAATTTTTAAATCATGAACAGGGACTGAATTTGTCAAATATTTTTCAATATGTATTAAGATAATCATGTGATTTTGTTTTTGCATTTGCTAATGTGGTATATTGTATTAATTAATCTGCATACCTCAAGCCAACGTTGTATCTCAAGGATAAATCCTACTTGGTTAAGGTGTTGCTAAACTCAGTCTGTGAGTATTTTGTTAGAACCTTTACATTTATCTTCTTCTATGCTATTACTGAGCAATTTGTTTGGATCTTTGTTGGGCCTATGTCCTGGGGCACTACTGGCTTAAAAAATAAGTTTGAAAGTGCTCCCCACTTCCAGAATTTTGGAAGTGATTGGGGATGAATGACATTAGATTCTTCCCCATATGTCTGGTGCAATTCACACTGGTGAGGACGTTATAGAAATATGAGAGTTGTAATTTATATGTCAAGAATAGTTCCTCCAAGCCAGGCCTGTTAGCATAGGCCTGTTATTCACAACCGCTGAGAAGGCAGGAGCAGGATGACCACAAGTTCGAGGCCTGCCTGGGCTGCAGAGTGAGTGCTTGGTTAGCCTGGACATCTTTGTGAGACTCTGTCTCAAAAGTAAAAAAATAAAAAGAAGTCTGGGTTACAAAACTCAGTGGTAGAGTGCTTGCCAACCGTGATATCATAATGCTGAAATTCATTTGAACATACCATTGAATAAAGGCAGTCAGGGAATGGACTAGTGATTACCTCTACTGATAGGACAGATAGGCTAGGGGTCTGTTCTCTGAGGTAGCAGGAGTCTTACTCTTCTGGTTAGGATAGGGGAATGTTAAGCCGAGATGTCTGCTAGAGACGCATACATCACAGTGGAGAAAGGCTGAGAGAGGGCGGTCAGATGAGCGCCGGGTAGCAGCGAAGGGTCTAGTACCTATTTCTGGCAGCGGTGATGCCGACCCTTAGAGAGTAAAGAAGGGAGGGAGACTAGGATGGGGGCAACACCAGGCTAATGAAAAGGCTGCCATTTCCATTTCCAGGAAGCACCTTTGTTGTTGTTGTTGTTTTGAGACAGGGTTTCTCTGTTGTAACTCTGGCTATCCTGGAACTCACTCTGTAGACCAGGCTGGCCTCGAACTCACAGAGATCCTCCTGCCTCTGCTGGGTTTAAAGGCATGTGCCACCACTGCCCGGCTTAGGAAGCACTCTTAAGAGTGCCAAACAGACAGTGGGTGGCCCTGAAAGGTGGGCTCAGATTTGTCTTAGATTTCTTTCTCACCCTGACAGACGTGTCTTGTTAAGATAAAACTTTTTAAACACAGCCATTTCATCAGTTGTGCTAACACTGAATTACCTGAATCTAGATTCCAAGACCTGGGTAAGGCCCATTTGCCCTAACATTTACAAACAGCAAGATCTCGGGGAACCAAACACGCCACTGATGTTAGCGAAGGGCTCCACAGAGCCACTGAACTCATATTTTAAAATGGAGATTATAACCACTATATACCCAATAGACTAGAAAGGAGTGTTCATCATTTTCTGATGTCGGTCTTTAAATGATCTTCTACTAAGGGAGTGGTGTTACCTTTTGGTCAGTAGCTCGGGAAACCGTTTTAGTTTCTTATGGCTGTGTGAGCTGAAAAGTGTATGACCACATCTTGGATCTCTTCACCTGCTCTCCCTGTTTGTATCCTTTTGCTTGTGTGTTCTCCATTTGGGGTAATCCCACTCCTCCCCTCCTTCCTGTGATACTAAGTTTGTAGAGATGAGACCGGCTTGCTTATAGTGCTGTTGATGTCCCACCATTCCACAAAGGAGTGGCCAAAGGCTGCTTCCTGGCCAACACAGCTAAATAGTATTCTCACCCTTCCTATTAGTAAAGTTCCCTGGAATGCTATACTTCAATCGCTCTGTGCCCAGTAGTATAGAAGTTCCACATTCACACTCATCCCAGGAAGTAGTTATGCTTCTCCTTTAGAAGCATTGGAACAGAGGGGACCCACCCCAGACTTTCATACCAGCGTCAGAGATGATACCTGGTCCATGCTCAGTACCACCAACGGCATCTTCTGACAGAAGATGGAAGTCACAGTTTTTATAGTTCCTTTAGGGCAGAAATATAAGCTCACAGAACTACATCCTTATAAAGCCAAAGTGGAACGCGTTATCTCATGGGGACAGATGGTTACAACTTTAAATACTCAGAAAGTCTAGTTAGGCAGATGTTCTGCTGATGACAAGAAGTATAAACATGGCCCTAATGACTGCATTTGCTGAAAGTTACTGGTCGCTCATGTCAGAACTGTTGCTTTTACTGTCACTCTTCAGGCTGTATTTTTTTTTTTTTTAAAGATCAAGCATGAAGAGAATTGGCATTTAAAATGTGTTTACTCTTCGCTATCAAGACAAATAGAAGCTTTCACTCAAAATGAGTGCAAAGTTCATCTTGGTGTCGGAAATCACAAATAAAGAGTAGGGAATTGAAAAATCCTTGGACGATCCATATCACCAAGGCCAGTGAAGAAGTGAAAGAGATTTTCTTGCCAAGGATTCTGTAGCTACATAAAAGCTGTGGCTGGACTGGTTTGAGATCTTGGGTGTTTATGTAATAGACTTCGGAAAACCCATTCACAATTGGGGCTCATTTCCAGGACAAAACATCATTCCCATGACTTTCCTGGACCAGTGTTTGACACAGCCACTCACAGTTCCCCCATTGTTTCCCCCAGTCCCATACTTCCTATGCCCTATTATATTCCAACCTAGAAGGTGGTAATCTTTTATTCCATTTTGTTCTTCCTGGTCCACCTCCCTTCCTCACTGTTCAGTTTAATGTAGCTTGGAAATTGCTTTGGTTAAACTCCTTCACTGAGGCTCAACTTGAAGTTCCTGGCCTCCCAAGTCCCTCTTCTAGTAGGCACTGTGAGGGTTGATCTGAATAGTCCTTGCTTTGCTCACAATTAGTGTTTTTTTTTTTATCTTCTATAGAACCCAGGGGGACTAGGTATACAGTGGAAGAAAATATATTTAATTAGAAACTGGCCCTCATTAGAAGACCTTTCAGGAAGTGTTCAATTTGCACTTTCTTAGCAGAACTTTGTAAGAGTTAATTAGAAGCCACCACACTCACCTGTGGAATCACCACGGCTGGTTGAATTGTTTGTAGCTGCCAAATATGTGGAAGAGGGAGCAAGATTTGAATCTCAGCTATTTCAAAGGCAGAGATTTCTGTCGCCTGCCCTACAAGAATCTGGGGAGCTTCCGTCTCAAAGGAAAAAGACATGGGAGAGAGAGCAGTTGGGGTTCTTTACCAGATGACCGCAGAGTCTCCAACTCAGTCCTTCTTCTATTCACCCAAGTCCTGGCTCAGCTCCCCACCACTCAGCCAGGGTGAGGCCAATCCAGTCCAGCACAGGCTCCATCTTACCAGCATCTCATTCCCAGTTACTACTTCTCCTTTAGAAACAGGTCCAGGCTTGTTAATGGCCTGCCTGCGTTAGCCTCCACAGCCTTGTTCTTCCATTGGCAGGCAAGCCACAGTGGTAACGGCCTGTCCCTCCCTTACCCAACCTTCTCCCTCTTTCCCTGTAAGGGAATGTAACTACATTGTCGTTCATATTCCATCTGCTTTGTATTAAAAGCAGTCTGAATCCATCTTTCTGCCCACTGGATTTAAAATTTTCATGGGCTCAGTCTATATCTTATTTATCTTTCTAACCTCACGACCCCAGAGTTATCTATCCAATGCTAGTGTCCTGAAGTGTTTGCTGAACAACCTGGCCACACACAGAAAGGAGGAGTGACGGCCACACCTCCCACTAAGAAAGGGGAGACTGAATGAATTGAGAAGAAAAAAAAAAAAAGAAGAAGCAAAACCCAGGCAAGTGGAACAATAGTATTAAGAACAGCTGGGAAATCTCAAATACTGAAAATCACCCGAGTCTAGAGTCCAGGAAGTGACAAGTTCGTCCTGCCGATAAAGATGCTCTTCCCTTCTGTGTTGAGTAGGGCTCTTTTCCCATCAGACTGTTTTAACAGTGCCCTCTACAGGCCGTTTTCAAAACGGCAGCATTTGCAGCCTTTAACAACTCATCCCCCTTGGCTTAGGGATCCTCTCTGAGTAAATAAATACCTTTTAAATTTACCTGGATACAGTCACATCAAAGGGATGTTTTCTTATTGCAATCCCATCAGAACCCCTGCCCATATACTCTGGTTCATGCTAAGACACTACCATGTAACCAGTTCAAGAATATTGTTTCCATCCCTAATTATTAGTCCGGACCTCTGGGTATATTGTGCTTATCGAAGGCAATGCAGAAAAGTAGTAAAGCAATTGATCAGGTCCCTTTGCCAAAACTGCAATTGGTCCACACAGTTCCTCCAGCCAGGCTTGGGCTAGGTCGAGACGGAGCACTGAGGGCTGTTTTCTTCTTCCCCGCATTGGCTCCTACTCTGCCTGCCTCTGCCCGTTCCCAGACTCCTTAGCTCCTTCTCCTGTCTCTGAAACACAGTCAGAATCTGATGCATTCTGAGCTGATATACCGCACACCATGCTTTGTGTATGAGCAAATCCTAACCAGCCTGTGGTTCACAATACCCTGTCTGTCCCCACACTTGTGTAGTATACTCTATACCCAGCATAGGCTCACTTCAGTATGTTCAAATATGGACCTTGATGAAAAGCAAACCTGACACAGGTAGGCCAGTAAGACCACCTTTCCTATAAAAGACAGATATGTGTCCACACTTGTGAGCTGTGTGGTCTCTGTTGCAACTTCTCTCCTCTGCTCCGATAGCACATTGGACAATGGAAAGCAAATGGCCGTGGCCATATCCTGGTAAATGTACCTGGAGAAAGAACTGGCAGGCTGGGTTTGGCCCACAGGGTCTCATTTGCCAAGTCTTGGAGTAAAGTAGTGCACGATGAATGTGTAGAGAACAAGGACATGTGACTGTGCCCCGGCAAGGGGAACCCGAACTCCAACCCATGCTTAGCTACTCCAAACCTCCTACCACCGGGGCTTATCATAACCCGAAGGTCCTGGCTGACCTCAGGCTGTGTTCCAACAGAATGAGTGCCTTTCCTAATTGGCGTATATGAGTTGACTAGAGGAGGAAAACTAACAATGCAGCATCAGAGTACACACACAGAGTAACCCAAGGCTCCTCCAGCCCCTGAGGGCCTGTTACGAGACTCCTGTCTCCACCAAAGGCTACATATACTAGGATTTTCCAGTACATGCATACTTCAGCTAAAGTTTAAGTCATAGACACATAGAAGATTAACAGGTGCAAACAATGAAACAGTAATTACAACAACTTGGTAGAATAGTTACTTGAGTATTCTCTGTGTGTCTCTCTCTCCATATTGTGCTCTTTGCCCGCGTGATGATGTGAGATGATTCGGGCACGTGTTATGAGTCGAATGACTCGGCATCTACCATGCTCTGTCACGCTCTGTGGTCGTAGCTTCCGGTATATCGACCATGAGAGTAAAATTAGCATGAGCTCATCTTCCCTTCTTCACGATTCCTCAGACAGAAGACTGTGGCTTACCTAGACCTCAGCCGACTCAACCGATGATTTTCTCTTTTCCTGATCAAGTCACTTTCGCCTTTGCATTTAAAGGCAGTGCTCCATGGTTGCTTTTCTTTGTCATCTCTGAATCTCAGCATGATTTTCCATACACTGCGAGACCATTGTTTAAGAATGGTAAGAGTTACTTGAACGTAAACAGCCACACAGCAACGGTCAAGTTCATGAGTAAGAAGGTTACGGCATGACTAATGGG